>VCAZ01000029.1:2242500-2247500 GCA_005784505.1 Bagarius yarrelli
CAAACAGAGAGAGAGACAGAGAGAAAAAGAGAGAGACAGAGAGACAAACAGAGAGAGAGAGAGCCAGAGAGACAGAGGGAGAGAGACAAACAGAGAAGGAGAGAGAGACAAACATAGAGAGAGAGAGAGAGAGAGAGAGAGAGAGAGAGAGAAGGGAAGAGACATAGAGAGGGGGAGAGACAGAGAGAGAGAGAGAGAGAGAGAGAGAGAGAGAGAGAGAGAGAGAGAGAGAGAGAGAGAGAAAATTGGTAGTTAAAGTGTGTTGTTTTGTTAATTATTAAATCCGGGTGAAAGGGTGCGAGTAAACGGGTTTGTTCTTGCTGTCGGGCTGTGTTGTCTTTAGCTGCGGTTTAAACGTGTGGGACTTTGGACACTTCTGTCTTTAGTCATTTGCCACGTAATTTAACTGGGTTATTATGTGTCACCTTTACTTCAGTCTGCAAAGACGAATGTTGATCCCGCGGGTGATCCTTTCGCAGAAAAGTTTTCCCTAATCAGGGGATCCGTCATCTATAACGCTGTAATAAACTCCGCCGAGAGAACAAAACTATAAACATAAACCAGACTAGTCTTAACTGGACTGAGACACAGGACAGCAGTACAGGGACAAACCCAAATCTACCACAAAGACAATGGGAAACACAAGGACTATAAATACACAAGACACATGGACAAGAGGGATCATATGACAGGAACACATGGGGGGGGAGACAAAGATCACAAGGATGATCAAGGAACAAGACAGGAAGTAAACAACAGACATGAACTATGAACGTGAACTCGAAACAGAAACGCAATATAAACATCAAAGAAGAAACAAAATTTAAACAAAAACATGAAACAAGATGAAACAATAAAACATGAAACGTTAAACAAGAACATAAACCGTCACCTTACAAACCACTTCCTGCTTCTTCCCGCTCTCGATGTCCCCGGAATAATAATCCCAAACAGACGACCTCACACGCTTCTACAGGCAGAGACAGAGTTTAGGTCCTTCTGCTATAGTTAATCTGATGTGTGTGTGTGTGTGTGTAATAGTCTCCATGTCTCACTGTTGCACCGTGGGTGTAACTTTATTCTTATATTGCAATAGTTACAGTTCGTTTTGTTATGATTATAAAACTGTGACGTTTTAAGTGTTTAATAGTAAAATAGGTAAAATCACTGCATCTCTGACTGATACCGGTTACACAAATACAGCGCTGCCATGACTTACTAGTTAAATTCGTTCCCGTGACGGAGCTCATAACTCAAATTACTCGTATGTCAAATCAATTTTTCCCATTGAAATGAATTGAAATGCCAATAATTCATACCGGGTCTCCAAAAACACCACAATTTATTTTGTTACAAGTTTTAATGATAAATAACAAATATTGTATAAAAAAAACACTCCAATGGGATGTACTGGAATAAACCAGTTTTATTAAGTATAATGTGCAGCGTTTACCTTGGAGATCAGACGACTCCACTTGCTAACGCACATGTCTGACTAGCTATCGAGTGACACACGGGATGCTGGCCGGATGTTACGGCGTTTACTGTGGCTTTTGCTTTAGCTCGCAATTCAAACCAAAAAAATCGGCTGAGAGACGACTCGTATCTCTGAAAATTCGTTAGTTGGGACACTCGTAAGTCAAAGCTAACACTGTGTTTATATACATCACTGATGATTTATCAATAAATTTTAGAAGAACATGAAAATGTGTTATGGTTGGAATTTTTACTTTAATTTTTACTTGACTTTTTCCACAGCATTATTATGACAGACAAAATAGAAAAACATGAATTTCATTGTTAATCGATTCTAAAAATGTTCCGAATTTATAACTAACTTTAAAATATTTTAAATATATTTTTTATTAGCAGTTTTTAAATTAATGTAACTTTACGCTTAATAACAAATAAACCATATAAATTTATTTGTATATAATTAATAACCAACATTTTAGCCTTGAATTATTTATTTTACTGTGTAAAAATTTACAAACTATTTTTTTATTGATTGATTTTATTTTGCAATTTTTAAATTAGGTTTAATAATAATACGTTTTTAGATTTTCTTTTACTTTTAAAATCAGATCTTTGTGCATTTAAAAAAAATAATAATTTTAACTTAATTTTTAATCATAAGAATCAGCTTGAAATGTTTTACAGCAGTGTGAAACTCCAGTCCAGCAGGTTTAATCATCGAGAATCGTTTGCTTTAGTCTGATCTGAGATCAGGACATACCAGAGAAATCCGATCAACTGATTCATTTAGAACAGTTGAAAAAGTTTCAATTAATAAATTGCCAAACGCTTTAAAGCCGCGTGAAAAATAACACACACACTACCGCGTTAAAAACACCCAACAATCAGCCAGCTTACACACACACACACACACACACACACAGCGGCCGATCCTGTAAAAAATGTCCTGTTCTGTTAACACAAACTTCTGGCAACCACACACACACACACACAATTTGAGAATTTTCACACTTACACTCGCAGTGGAAGTGACTCAGTGGTGTGTGTTCATTCACACCCTTCACCAAGCTTTCACTTCTTTGCTGAAGGAGTGAACTTTCATTTATGGTTAAACAATGGAAAGAGCGAAAACACACACACACACACACACACACACACACACACACACACACACACACACTCACTTTGATCCCACACACACAACACAGACACACAATCGTTTTCTCCCTGTCTAGCTCACACACCTCTTTCTCCTTCTGTCCTACACACACACACACACACACACACAAAACTGGCGTGATATCTATACCATGTGACCATGCCAGGCGCCATGCCAAAGGCCAGCCATGTCACTTACCAGAAATCTCACACAGAGCGAGGGGGGAGAGGGGGAGGGGCAAGACAGAAGAAAAGAGCCTTTAATTTAGCTTCAGACACACCACACACACAAACACACTCTTACACACTTCATCTGAGTCAGTGTGTGTGTGTGTGTGTTCGCTTGGCGTGCTTGATGTTAGTTTAATGTCTGAAATTCCCTAAAAATGTGTGTGTTTAATGTCACGCATACCTTCAGTGTGCTCTCACCGCTGCAGCCTGCATGTGTGTGTGTGTGTGTGTGTGTGGTCATGCTTTCCTTTCAATTCAACACACTAATATGGCCAACACATTTTCCAGGAAATAAAGACTGTGTAACGGATCAGTCCTGTTTATCTTCCAGCGTGCGGCGACGTCGTACAAACACACCGCCAGGCCACCGCCGGACCACCACCGGACCACCACCAGACCACATGACCCACCCATGATCATTTACAGAAGAAATATAAATTACTGTAGAGGTTCAGCTGTCGAATGTTTTATAGGATGAAAAGTTTTTCTTTTCTCGTTTTTAACCCTTTATTAATTTTATTGTTGTATTAACTGAACCGGCAGCTGGATTAAAATCATGATTCTAAGCGTCAATCCACAGTATCAGCGTTAAATATCCTACATTTTGGTCTAATCGTGCAAATTTATGACAATTTAATCAACCATTTAATGTAAAAAAACCCACAAAGCACAATAAAAACCCCAAAACGCTTTACTGATACAAACAAACGAGAGAAACGACAGGAAACGCAAATATTCCGCAAACACAAACGTTTTGTGCAAAAGTGTGTGCTTTTCTGCTGTGGTATATGTGTACAGATGTGCACTGTATGCAGTGGTGGTCAGTCCGGGTCAGTCAGTGGTTCTCTGCTGTTCTAAACACTGTCAGAATCACTGACCTCCATTTACAACCTAAATTCTAATATTAGTTCCATTAAATGGTATTAATTTATTCCAGCAGTTTATTCTCTTCATTTCGTAGTGTTTCTCTCGCTGCACTGCTTCCAGTACGTGGATGTGGATGTTAGATTTTTTGTCCAATCAGATTTCAGTTTCTATGTGTTGCCATGTTAATCTAATCTGCCCTTCAGAATCAGTAGCGCTGCCCATGTGACTTAGTTGAAGACGTAGACTGGGCGGTTTATTATTATTTTTAATTATTAAATAACCGTATAAATAAAATTATGTGACGTAACCCTGATTGTTGTATCCAACGGCAATTTTTACACTTTTATTAGCCACTAGGGGGAGCTGTAGTACCTGCAGCACCCTACTTTCAAGTGTGTAGAGCGGCAAAGATTTTATTATTTCTGAAATATCGAGTATTTATTATTTACCAAATAAATAAGTTTATTAAATGTAGTAAAATGTATGAAGTGTGTTATTGCAAACAATTATCGTCACAATCGCAATTATCTATTGGACAATTAATCGTCACCCAAATTGGATAATCGTGACAGCCGTAGCCCATAATTGCGATATTACATCCTGTTCGTGAAGAAACCTAAAATAAAAAGGTACACAGAGTTTAATATAACGTTACAGATTGGGATAGAATGGAATCCTGTGCGATTAGCATGTTCTAGAACCTGAAACCCCTCCTCTTCCTGCTGGAGTACAGTAGACGGAACGGTACTCGAGGGTTACCCTGCGGTATCACATGACATAGAGCACATAGTGAGAGGTGTGTTGTTGCTATTAATACAGGCCAAGTGGGTCTTCATGCACTGCCACACAACACACACTGGAGTCGAACCGTGGCCTTTACGATCATTAACAGGGAACGACCCTGAGACCTGACCTACAATCAGCAATCGAATCAATTTGTACAGAATTCATCAACACCTGCTGACCAATCAGAGTCCAGAGATTAACAACGTATATAGAACGTGTTAAACGTGATGTGGTCATGTGATTCACCTGAAGACGGCGAAGACGACAGTTAAAATTCAAATTAGGTCAATTCAGGACGACCTTCGCGGTGTAGGTAACGACTGCAGTTCTGAGGCGGTTGGTCGTTTGGCTGGACACCTGACTGGACTTTTGATTAGACCCCTGACTAGACCTTTGATTGGTTGTCTGGTTGGAAACCCAACTAGACAAATGACTAGACCTCTGTTTGGTGTCCTGTAGAGATATTTGATTGGACAACCAAC
>VCAZ01000029.1:2252500-2315000 GCA_005784505.1 Bagarius yarrelli
AAGAATAAAACTCTGCAGCTACATTTCATGTTATAATCTCGTTATTAAATCCACGTCCATGTTTGATTCGTCCCGGCAGAGTCTGTCTCTCTCTCACTCTCATTTCTCCCCCTCCTGTTTCTCTCTTTCTCTGTCTGTCTGTCTGTCTCTCTCTCTCTCTATCTCTCTGTCTTTCTGTTTCGGTGATTTTGGACAGAAATACCAGAGTCCTAAAAAGTGGCGAGGGAAAGTGTGATTGTCTGTCACCCATATCGTCTCACACACACACACACACTCATCCAAGCACAGAATGTTTCACAACGTGTCAGGAAGTTCTGAGACTTTAATGGTTTTTAAATATTTTTTTACTTTAAGGTTTTGTGATCACTTCCGCGTCTGATTCACTTTATTCGGGTTTTTTTCCGGATTTCTTGGCTCTTTTTATTTTCTTTTTTTCTGTTTTTAATGTAACTACTGAAACACACACACACACGCACACACTTCCCAATTCACTTTCTTTCAGTCTAGAACACTAATAAAAACTATTAATCTATTCATTTAAATCCATTGAACATTTTTTACAATCAATTATCTATTATTCATTAATCGATTATTAATGTCTGTCCCTAATTAACATCATGATAAAATCTTTACAAATGTGAAAAAAAACAACACACAAAATATTTGGATCTTTAAATAAGTTTATTTTTACAAAACGCAGTTCCTGAGGGTTCAGTGAACTTCATTAAGATATTAATGGCGAATGAACATGGCACCGCAGAACAGCAGAAACACCAACAAGGCTGATCAGTTCCTCAGAGGAAGAGAAACTCCAAATCCCTACGACTGAATCAAACCAAATCGACTCTTTCCGGTGCTTATTTTAATCAAACTTATGCTAAATTATACTTTAAATTTAATCAGCATTAAATCAAAATCGTATCAGTGCCGAATCAAATAGTATCTGTTCAGTAGTGAATCAAATTAGATCAGTACTGAATCAAATCGTATTCATTTATTACTGAATCGAATAGATTAGTGCTGAATCAAATTGTTTTAGGGATGAATTAATTAGTATCTGTTCAGTTGTAGAATAGAATCAGATTAGGACTGTATTGAATCGTTTTAATGCTGAATCAAAAATTATCCATTTAGAATTGAATCAGATTACTGCTGAATCAAAGTGTATCAGTTTATTAGTGAATCAAATAGGATCAGTGCTGAATTGAATCATAGTAGTGCAGAATCAATTAGTATCTGTTTATTAGTGAATCGAATCAGAAAGCTACATTAGATTCTATGTGAAATTGACTCGACTCGACGCCATTCGAGATTCAATTCAGATCTCATCCGAAGATTCGACTCAAATCAGCAGGAATCTTCTCTGTTCAATCCTTATATACGTTTCTGTGATGTCATTACCAAGCTATATCATTTGTAAGCGCCTTCAGCCTTGCTGAGCTTCTGCTTTAAAGCTACAATTTCTGCTTTGAGGTTAACGTTGAAGTCACACAGACGGCACGTGGAATATGACATCACCAGCGGCGCATGCTGAAAACACGTACGGAGGGCGAGATATTTTTTTTTACACCACAGTCAGTCAATCAGCAACGCTCCGGAGTTTGTCACGCAGTATACAGTGTTTTCTGATGTTTCACTCTTCAGTGTTGCGCTGGAGTCGCGTGACTAGCGTAGATAACGCGCTGAAATGTTGCTACGATGACCATCTTGTAAATCATCTTATTTTGAGATCAGGGTCCTTCCTAAGCACCATCCATTAACTTTTAAACATCTAATTCTGAATCAGAAACGAATCAATTAGTATTATTGCAGTACCGAGTCATATTAATAGTGAATCGTATTGAATCAATATTCAATCAAATCATATCACTATCAATGGAATCTTAATCGAATCACATCGATTCTTTACAGTGCTGAAATGAATCGTATTAGTACTGAATCAAATTAAGTCTAAATTAAATGGCACTAGTGCTGAATTGAATCATATTGATGGTGAATTCAGTTGTATTGAATTGAATCATATAAGTGCTGAAATGAATCAAATTGGTGCTGAACTGTATCGTCTGTCGGAGTGAGATTCTCACCCGTAGTTATTATAGATTATAAATTAGAAAGAACTTTATACATTTTGTGTAAAACAAACTGCGTTTCCTGCATCAGCCTCAGTTTAAGAGTAAAACTCCTAACATGTCTCGGCATGTCTGCATTCGGCTGCGCAAACCGTTCTGTCTACACGTCTTCCAACCCTCTACATGTCCACGAACACCATGAAGCACCACCCGAGTCCTCCCACCAGGAACATGGTGATGTGCATGCCGTATATAAAGATATCGTTCAAGATGCCGAAGTCCAGCCTGCGATGTCCCAGGAGTAGCAGGATGACCGAGAGTTTGTACTGGAGTCGCAGGACGACACGCACACACACGTACTCGAGGCACAGCAGTGTCGCCAGCGCCACCCAGAGGAGCGACGTTAACAGACTGCAGCCGAAGTAGAGGAGAAAGCGCACGAAGCCGTAGGTCCAGCGTGACTTTAAGTAAAGGTCGAAGTTGCTGTAGTTGGAGCGCAGCAGGTGGGAGGTACGTGCCGGGACGCAGGCCGAGTGCATGCACGTGCTGTGGGGGCCGTGGAAGGAGCGCGCCCGCCGCGGGATAGGGATCACGGGCATGAGTGGACCTTAGAAGCCCCTTGCTGGGTCAGGTCACCACACAGTCCACGCCTCGTGGGTCGATGACATGGCGGTATTACGGGAATAAAGGGACGAGTGTCTGTCGCTCTCATGTCCGCAGCGTGACGTCACGACTCGCTTCCATTTCCGCTTTACAGCAAAATACTGTAAGAAATATTTATCGGAATAAAAGGTGAGATATTTAAACATCACTTAATCTACAGATATCCAGACAGGAACAATCAACACCTACAATACACAATGCAATTAATGGACATTTCTGTGACAGCAAACTAACTGTAGGTGGCGGTGCAACTGGGGAAAAGTGATAGATTAGGACTTAAGAGTTTTGTCCAAAATCTCATACCCATCATACAGAGTGAAATTAGTTTTTTTCGCATATCCCATTGGTAAGTTGGGGGTCAGAGCACCGGGTCAGCTATGATAAACAGTCCTGGCTGGCGGTGGTGGGGTTTGAACCCAGGTCTTCTTGGCCTTTAGATCAACAAGTTAGCATCTTAACCATTTGAGCCACCACTGCCCTGTCACAATGCAGGGTCAGCTTTGATATAGCGCCCCCTGGAGCTCGTGACCCAACAGTGGCTGGCAGTGGTGGGGCTTGAACCCAGATCTTCCTGGTCTTCAGATCAACAACTCAGGCTGGCGTTGGTGGGGCTTGAACCCAAATCAACAACTCAGGCTGGCGGTGGTGGGGCTTAAACCCAGGTCTTTGAGCCAGTGAGTAAATTATTAATTAAATGTAATACCTATTCCAGTAGTGTGCGATTTTGGACATAGGACTGCTGATTGGAAGATCACAGGTTCAAATCCCATGCTCACTTATCTGACACTGCTGGGCCCCTGAGAAAGGCCCTTAACTGCTGTTTAATGTATCTCACTCGAAATATGAGTATCTGCCAAATGCACAAATGTAACTGTGAATATTATTTACTGTAATTTTTTACTAATTTGAAGTATTAATACTTTGACTGAGCGAAAAAACCCCCCCAAAAACCCCATCTACACTAGAAAAACTGATATAAGATTTTCCCAATTATCGTTTAGTTGTTTATACAAATTTAAAATGTAAATAGTAATATAGTAATAGTTTTTATATTATTACTAATCCGATATGAATATAATTATTGATATAATTATTTAGGGTTATAACAGGAATTGTACATGTTCGTCACTGGTTAACTAGCGTTTGTTACCATAGTAATAACATACAATGACACATTTACTACCGAGCCATAAAATAAAACAAAGACTTACCGCAAAATTATTTTCTAACTTTGTTAAACGGATGTAACTTTCTTTAACTCGGTTATATATTTTAAAACATTCATTTTTAACAGTGGAATAAAACGAACCGACTCTTTATGCTAGTCGGCGTGCTAATAAATCCGCCTCTATCGATATACGGCAATAGCCGAGTGAGCCATCCAATCAGCTTCACGTAGAACATGACGACAAACACTACTACCCAATCGCAGACTGGGACGCAGAACGAAACCAGCCAATCACAGTGCAAGGGGCGGGAGCATATCAATTTAATCATGTACGTTAGCTAATTTAGCTTTCAAACGTCGGAACCTTAGAAGCCTCTTATATTATACAAAAACTTCGACACTACAGCGGATATCATCTCCGAATTATTTTTGTGCAAAATGTAAATAAAATTATTGAATAGCAAAGCAAACATTTAAAAATGGTAGCAAAGCCGAATATTAGTAAGCTTGAACTTGCTAGCGGATTAACAAAATACGTCCTGTCGTAAAATGTGTGAGGAAGTGGGTTGTCATGGAAACGAGGAAAGAATTAAATGATATAAACCTAGATTTATATAAACAAGCAGTTACTCAGAGCCCCAGCAGTGGCAGCTTATTGGTCGTGGGACTTGAACCTTTGATCCTCTGAACCCATGACCTCTTAACACCTTTAACACCGAGCAACTACTTCTATCCTAACCTAACAATTTCTCTTTTACCCTAAATAGGTTCCCAGATGAGCAGTTAAATAACAATAAGTATCAAAACCGATGCCTAATAAACATCTGTAACAGAGATATAAAGATTTCTTAGGAGATTAAATATGTTCAAAGTTAGAACCAGGGCATCATCAGGGTGGCTTAGTGAGTAGCACTGTTGCCCCCCAGCAAGCAGGTCCCGGGTTCGAATCCCAGGCAGGGGTCTTTCTGTGTGGAGTTTACATGTTCTCCCCGTGCTTCCCATGTGTGTGTTTACTCCGGGTTCTCTGGTTTCCTCCCACAGTCCAAAAATATGTATGTTAGATTGATTAGTGATTCTAAATTGGCCATAGGAGTGAGTGTGAGTGTGTGTGTGGCCCTGTGATGGACTGGCGGCCTATCCAGGGTGTCCCCCTCCTGCCTTTCACCCTTTCAGAGACTGAGAGGATAGACTCCAGCAGATTCCTGTGACCCCGAATTAGGAAATAAGCGGGTATAGAAGACAAATGAATGAAGAGAGCAGAGATGAAAAGAATTACAGACGTTTGTTCGGGGTGCTGCCGCCATCATGCTTCACGGCGATCAGCAATGTTGGGTTTTAACCCGAAAAAAGTGTAAAGCTGAAACCCTTCACTAACATTTTCACAACACTAACATGCTGTAAAGTCGTATCTGTGTCTTTGTAAACTTCTTTTCACCTCCAGCTCCACTTTCCCTGCATGTCCAGCTCCAGATTGATGGCCAGGGTTCCTGATTACCTCCAGCACACGGCGAGCTTCAGTTCTATCCATCATAAACACAGGTGGTTTTAATATTTTTATGATGAAGTCTTCGTTATGGCCGTTAATGATTGCTGTGCTCAGGCTTTAAAGATATATTATGCAAAATCCGAGAAACAAACCTCATTATCATTAATCAGGCAGGCATCAAGCCGTCACGGCGCTAAATAAATTCTCCCAGTCAACACACTCGAGGATAAAGATTGCTTTTGCTAATTAAATCAGCGCTGGAAGAATTTGCTCTACAGACAGCGCTGACAGAGGAACCTAGCAGAACTATTAATTGGGTGACGTTCCTTGTTTACTTCTCACAGATCATCAGGAACGGCCCCCGGGATTGCATCAGACTGTCACGAGCAACTTTTAAAAAATGTCCTTATTACCTGATGAAACTTTTTTTTCTACAACCGTGTCTAATTTTTCTCATTTCTGAAATGATCATTTTTCTTTTTGACAAGAGTTCCAACGTGTTTTTTCTTCTTCTCCTGTCTCTTTTACCTCATCCTATTCTCTACATCCTCTTCACTTACACACACTAACATCATGTCCTCATTAATCGCCCTTTTTAACGCGTCCTTGTCCTCCCCTCCTTTGACCAACAGTAGCCCGTTTTCCGCCGGTACCCTGTAGGTCAGCGGCGCCGATGGCGGTCGTTGTTAACCCGGGCCTCGACCGATCCGGTATAAAATACCCCGGATGCCCTTCCTGTCACCACTCTCTCTATTTATCCAGGCTGGGGACTGGAACCGAAGTCACTGACTTTTGACCCTTGTGACTAGATTACGAGTTCCAACATGTTTAAAGGGAAGTGGTAGCGTAGTGGTTAAGGTGTTGGACTGCTGATTGGAGAATCAGGGTTACATTTCCAGTACACCAAGCTACCACTGTTGGCTCCTGAGCAAGAACGTTAACCCACAATTTCTCAGTTGTATAAAAGAGATAAATAGAAGTCGCTCTGGATAAAAGCGTCTGCCGCTGAACACGTAGATTAAATTTGGACTAAAATATAAAATTAAAATGTTTCTGGATGTTTTTTTTTTGTTTTTGTTTTTTTAAAAACGGCGGCTGTGTCTGTGTGTGAACTGATGTAGCAACAAACACCGCTAATGAAAAAAAGGAGTGAGTGGAGTTTATGCATGCCACCACTAGGGGGCAGAATGGCGGCGAGACAAAGTGACAGATGATCGTCTATTCTACAGACTCCGTGTTTTAGGACTGAAATTAAGTTTTATACATAAAAACTGGCTATAAAATGCAAATAAAATCGTACAATTTTCTGGGTTTGGGACCAGAAGGTTGTTAGTTCGAATTTTCGAGTTTCAAAGAGAGAGAGAGAGAGAGAGAGAGAGAGAGAGAGAGAATTTTAATTTTAAGTTATTTCTATTATGTCTAATTTTACATGATACATAATTCGACGTGTGATTGCAAACGATTCTTTGATTCTTTAAAAAAAAAAAAGATTTTCTTGATTTTTCTACACAAGTGTTTCATTTTTAAATGAATCTTTTATGTGACCAAATGATTCTGACGTCACGTGTTCCGCATAATTCGTTTGTTAGCGTCTGAATTTAAACAATGATTCATTTTATTTGTTAATTTTCAATTTTTTGGGATTTTTGTTTCACCTTAACAAATTATTGCCTTCACACGATTTCCTTTTTTTCTTTTTTTTGTTTTCTTCCATTTATTATTTATTATTATTATTATAATTTTTTTAATGATTTTGTTAATGAAATTTTATTTTATATCGAATGTTATTGAATAAACCGTTCGTTTTTCACATGATTCATTTCGACGTGTGATTGCAAACGATTCGTTGATTCTTTTTTTTTTTTTTTTAAAAAAAACATATATTTTCTTCCCTTTTTCTCAAATGAATCTTTTATCTGGCAAAATTATTCTGACGTCACGTGTTCCGCATAATCCACATCTGAATTTGAACAATGATTCATTTCATTTTTTAACTTTTATTAATTTCACGTTTTTTAATTAGTGTTTTTTTTAAAAAAATGTGTGTGTGTTTTTGGGCAGTCATGTTCACACACACACACACACCACACACACACTCACACACACAAAACAAATTACTCACACAATCACATGTAAAAAAATTATAAAGACAACATGTGACCGAGGGATGTGAAAGGGAGCACCTAACCACCCCCCTCCTCCCCCCCCCCCCACCCCCCCCGGGGCCCAATGCCTGACTGGAGGTTTTTAATCTCAGCCGAAAAGGTTCACGGCCATTTACAAACGCGGCTCCGCTCGGACAGATGTGATTCTTCAGCAGGTCACAGAACACAAGATTAAGCTTTAAGACGTCCAAATCCTCTTATAGAAGCCCAAATCCACCCGGAAGAGGGTGAGGGGTGGGGCGGTTGGGGTGAGGGGGGGTCAGTAGGTGTGGGGGAGATCAATTAATTCATTAACTAAGTAGAGGTTAGAGCCAATAGCTGAGCAGAGACAAATTAAATCAATTACCAGCGGCTAATAAGAAAAGAGCAGCGTTTTAATGAAAGACTGTTTAATTAAGGTGCTGATGAGGAGCCAGAATTAAAGCCTTGTTTAATGACCTCTCTAAAGACCTGTGAAACACACACACACACACACACACACACACACCATGCAGAGCTGCAAGAATATGACATACATGCTGAATATATTTCTCTTTCTTTGTCTCTATCTCTCTCCCTCTCTCCCTCTCTCTCTCTTTCTTTCTCTCTCTCACACACACACACACACACACACACACACACACAGATTCCTCTCTCAATACATAAAAGCACGTCTTTCAGATTCTCGCTATGTTTCGGTTTTCGTTTAAAAATCTTGGCTGTGATTGCGTCACCCGACGTTAGCAAAAAGCTTCATCGTGTAGATCGGTTCAGGGTGCCAATACTTTTGAGCGGGGTCATTCGTACACACTCGCTCGAGTGTGTGTTCCTATTAAATCTGCCTTTGCTCTTGTTTATCTCTGTGATTTTCGTCACTTTGCTAGCACAGTTGCATATTTTTGCATAAATTAGCGCGCCCTGAGAAACCTGTGACGAATATGTTTTTTTTTTAAGTGGCTTTTGTTAAAAACTTAGAAAAGTGTGAAAACGTCACCGGGTCATACTCAAGCAGATGTTCAGCCTCCTGATCCGGAACGCTGCAGATGTTTCTGCATCTCTTTAATCCCAAAGTCTCTGTATCCCAAGGATAAGCGACATGCTAAAAAACATTCTTTAATTACAGGACAGACATCAAACAAATAATTCCAAGGCTAATGAAGCTAGCTTATAGCTTAAAGCTAACAATTTAACATTACAATCCTCCACCTTTTAACATTAAGCCACGCCCCCCAAACCAACTTAATGATGATGGATATAAGGGCTAATTTATTCATTTCAATATTTTATTTATGTAATTTGTCTATTTTTATTTTTTAAATTAATAGCAAGTCAGAAAACAACGCTAGCAATCCTGCTATAACCTCGAGTTATTACAATCTGCTTACAATCTTGGCTGGAAGTTTTAATTATTTTGACCACTTTGGGCTTTTATTTTGTTTTGTAACTCTCACTGTTTCCATGGTTACAGCAAAAATCTCTAATCAGTGGTGATCAAGGTTTAATAACTAGCTAGAGAAATACTTAGCTAGTCCCTTGTGTTGATAGATCATTCGTGATTTAGCATAAAATGCTAGCATGGGTAAACGGTGGCTTAGTGGTTAGCATGGTTGCCCAGGTGGGTAAAGACAAAAAGATGGATGGATGGATGAATAGATGGATAGATGATGAACTGGTGTATATACAGTTACTGGTTAGCCCTGCGTTAGCGTTGGAGGTAACTAAAGTAAGTAAAGGTGGTAAGTTTTGGCTCCTGCCTATTTTACGGAAATCAATTTCTGCAGATGTTAAAACCATCGATCGCTCACACACCTTGTATTTGCTATGGATTCATTTTGTTTGCTAATATTTACACACAAGTGCATTAATTAAGCCTCACACTCGTACACAGACACTCGGTAGCGGCTTCGTTAAGCTCGTTAGCTTTAATTGGCCCGTTTAAAGGGTGAGGTCAGCGCTGTCTTGTGAACATGGAGCACTCTAACCTGTCTTCGGTGTTAGATTCCTTCTGTCCTGCTTCTCCTCTGTCCACCATTAGCCTGATTGGCCCGAAAAGGTGAACGAGGTCAAAGGTTGCATCAATCCGGCCTATAGGGCGTGGCCCAGGGTCACGCTAAGCTCCTGTTCGCTGCTGCTGTTGCTGCTGACTTATGTACAAGCCATAGCAGGGTCTCGCTTTAATACTGCCAGAAAATCCATCATTTCCCCGTGGCTGATTTACCGCCATCGAGCGCTTGCGGCTTCGGAGTGAAACGCCGGCGTGAACATTTCCAATGCATGCAGATTTATGTAGGTTTTATTTCAGCGTATTTGGACAGAGCAGAGGTCGATATGGCTGACAGACCAGTGGTGGGTTTCTTTCCGCCTTTAACGCTGCTCACATGATTCATAAGAAACTTAACTACAATTATTTGTAGCTAATTTCATTCATTCATTCATCTTCTAATACCCGCTTATTTCCTCATTCGGGGTCACGGGGATCTGCTGGAGTCTATCCCAAGCACAGGGAGAACATGCAAACTCCACACAGAAAGGCCCCTGCCTGGGAACCCGGGACCTTCTTGCTGTGAAGGGGTGGTGCCATAACCAATTGTAATGCGCGTGACACAACTAAGAGCGTAACACAACAGTGTCTTATATTACGACTGACTCATAGTGTTTGGGAGGAATTTGAGTTTGTGTATTTCACACAGACATGGCAACCCGGATCCAATTTCTCAGGCATGGCAGCCGCTGGGCTTCTCTTTCGTCTTCTGACACCAGAGCTCACCAAAAGTGCAATCGGACGTTCATTTAAAGTTAATGTCCAAAACCTAAATGTGTGCTGAACCACAGCTTGACCCCGTCGGTTTTCTGTGCCACGCCGTCCATCAGCAGGCCACGGAATCGGGTACCAGCAGGCTGCATTAAAGTTACATTGAGTACAAACACACAGCCAGCGGCTCAGCGCTCTTCCTTTAACCTGTCCAGTACACGGCTCGGATAACACAAGAAATAAACACCTGCCACGATCACAGGCTCAAGAGTCAAGACCCATTACATCAGCGCTGTTCAGGACGGCTCAGGATACGGCGGGAATCGCGAATATGGGTGTGTAAACAGGAACAGATGGACCTGGAACATCTTTCAGGGCAAGAACTGAAATCGGGAGACGCTTTCCCACTGAAAATGTCCTGTGCCAGTGCACAGATCTACTTAGATCCCGGCAGATTAGATTAGAATTTACCCCAAATCCTTGCTGGTCCTGATTGAGAATCGATGACATCAGTGGGCGGAGCTTGCACCACAAAGTGCAGTTTGAGAGGTGCCATTTTTAAAAGTTGACAACGCCAGATAAATAAATGAGAAGAAATAAATCTGTCTGTTTATTAGTGATGAACAGAAAAGACAAACACCACCAACAAAATCCAACAATAAGTAGAAATTAATGCAAGTAAAAGAGTGTGTAGATGAGAAGCAAGTAAGTGAACAGCAACCCCGAGGCGCAGATAGGGTTTTTCTAGCAAAGTCAGTTCTCACGCCCCTTCCTGGCCCCCTCGTGGCAACGTGTGAGCCTTAGGGGGTCCGAATGTTTTTTAGTTTTTAGAACATGAAAACCTGCATTTCATGGCATATTTTTATGGTATGAAAAAGGATAATAATGTAACATCAATTTGGTGCCCCCAGATGCTGCACCAGGGGACAGATGCCCCCCCTTGCCCTCCTTAGCTACCCCACTGCAGCGAATGCAGAGTTAAACCGATTGTTACATGTTGGGGATGCAGCAGGTTGTCCTTCCTGAACGAGTGCCAGGTTTGTCCGAGCATCGACTCCAGAAGCAGCACCAGTGCAGCACCACCAGCACCACACCGCCCCTGGTGGGCCAGCACTAATTAAGATGTTTAGATTTGATGTGAACAGCTGGTTTAGGTTTGAAAAAAAGGTCGCTGTCAGGTTTAATTGACACACACAGGTGCTGACGTCGCTCTGTGATCAGGATGTGTACTGTAAGCGCTACACACTCCACCCCGCCCGTCTCCTGGAGAGAACACGCAGGGCTCTAAGTGTCTGATTGATTTCCTCCCACTGCAATATTTCTCCGCTCGCTGGCAGGAGATTACGAACGACAATTTGTGTTTATGAGATTCCCGAAATTCACTTAACAAGTGGCCCCCCTATTAAAAGGTCACGCCGGGAGGTGGTGCGACGTTCCCTTTAGTATTCCTTCTTTCACTCTGCATTTCCTTCCTGTTCCTGTTCCTGTTCGATGGCAAATGGAACCGATCGGCTCCGCCCACTTTTACGACAGAGTCGCTTCTGGAAGTTTCTCCCCTATTGATTCCTTCTAAAAAAAATCCAAACCGACCATTTAGAAGATGAACGACGAGCTTCAGACAATGTTCAAAGCTAAAAAAAAAAAAGAATAAAAGAATTAAAAAAACGATAAAATATTTTTTTTTATTACTAGATTTAATTAAGTAGATAAACTGATTTAAATCAAAGTCGTAGCTAAATTAACTTAAATAGATTTAACTAGTTGGATAAAGATCTAGTTATGTTAGCTAATTGAGTTGGATCCGGTTAGCTAGATTTGGATGCTAACGAGTCTAGCGACTACTAAGCTAATCTAGCTAAAGTATCGGAAAGGTGCACGCGGTTCTCTCATGTTATCATCTTGCTAATAAACATCACATGTTAGCAAATAGCTCAGAGGTTAGCTGGAGTTTTGTGTCCAGAGTTTCCTCTAAACATATAATTAGCGCGTCGCTCTCACGTTTCCCGCTCTGTAGCGGACGACCTCCGTGCCGCCGGTCTGGAGTTTCAGTCGCTCCTCCATTATTGATAAGAGTCACACAATTATTCTCCTCCAAGATCTCGTTACATCAGAGATGTTTTTAACAGGACACCCACGTCTTCTCTCTCTCTCTCTCTCTCTCTCTCTCTCTCTCTCTCTCTCTCACACACACACACACACACACATGCTCACACACACTTTCTGTAGTGGTCTTAGTGTTTGTGTGTCGCAGGTGCACAACCCACTAAAAAAAACCAACCAAACACACCAACCCAGTAAACACACCAACACACTTAACACACCAACACACTTAACACACCAACTCACTTAACACACCAACCACCCACACACACACAACACACCAACCACAAACACCACTAACACAAACACAACCCCCAACACCCACTTAAACACCAACACACTTACACACCAACCACATAAACACACCAAACCCACTAAAACACACCAACACACTTAACACACCAACCCACTAAACACACCAACACACTTAACACACCAACCCACTAAACACACCAACCCACTTAACACACCAACACATTAACACACCAAACCCAATAAACACACACCACACACTTACACACCAACACCACTAACACACCAACTCACTAAACACACCAACACACTTAACACACCAACCCACTAAACACACCAACCCACTTAACACACCAACCCACTAAACACACCAACTTAACAACTAAACACACCAACCCACTTAACACACCAACACACCAACACACTAACACACCAACCCACTAAACCCACACATAAACACACCAAACCCACAAACACACCAACCCACTTAACACACCAACCCATTAAACACACCAACCCACTAAACACACCAACACAATTAACACACCAACCCACTAAACACCCCAACCCACTAAACACACCAACCCACTAAACACATAAATCAAACACACCAACACAACAAACACAAACACACTAAACACCAGCATTTCAGCACACAGAAACAAACACAACAAACATCTGATGTCGCACCACACAGTCATTCAAGTGTTGTAAATCCTACTGTGTGTGTGTGTGTGTGTGTGTTTGTGTGGGATGTTTGGCATCTCATTCCACTTATTCCTGTTGCTTTCTCTCATTTTTTTCCTCCCTCGCCTCCTCCCCCTCCCCCTCTGCTGTGCCGAGCTAAGCACAGTGCACAGTAGCTCCCACTCATCATCCTGACAGCTCAATCAGTGTCATGCTTTGAGCTGTTCCCGGTAGGGCTGAGTTTTGTGTGTGTGTGTGTGTGTGTGTGTGTGTTTTCTTCATAGAGCCTCTACGTGGTCGTGTTTAAGACCTCCCACTCGCTTTCTTATGTGGTGTTTTAAACAGAGCAACTTTGGCTTTCATCCTCTTACACACACACACACACACACACACACACACACACACACACACACAAACACACACACACACAGCTCTATGTTTGCATTGAAAAATCTATGAAATTTCAAAACACATTATAAAGAGTACACAACTTCAGATATTTTTTTCTCCCGAATATGTTGTCTACAACGCTACACCCGTAAAACTGTGTGTGTGATGTGTGTGTGGTGTGTTGAGGTGTGTGTTGTGGTCTTCCCCTCTGTGAGGTGATGAATATGATGAACGCATGACCCTGCTATCGATCGCCATGGCTGATGGATGATGCGACCACGCTGAGCGATGGGGTGCCGATAAGGGTGTTCGTGAGTGGGCGGGGCCTGAGATGCCAATCAAACACACGAGGGGTGCTTTAGGAAGTTGTCTCGTCTCGCGTGGTGTGTAGATGTGTGTGTGGGAGGGAATAGCGTTGAGAAGCAACAAGGGTTAAGAGAGAGATGGAGAGATGGAGGACGTGTGGGGGAGAGGAAAGAAAGATGATGGATGGCAGGCCAGAAGGGGACGAGTGCTATGCAGCGCCAAATTGATATCCAGGCAAATGTTTTTGTCTGCTGTGAAAAATGGCACGGCTCTTAGCGCCTCTCATCTCTCCACCGCCTACTCCTGCTTTTTTTTCTTCTTCTCCGATCTTCTTCCATAAACCGTCCTCCCATCCCTCAAATCCAGCCTCTGTCCAAGGTCCTGAATCGCACTAGGGCAATCTCGTTCCTCTCTCTCTCTCTCTCTATCTCTCTCTTCTCTCTCTCTCTCTCTCTCTCTCTCTCTCTCTCTATTTCTCTCTCTCTCTCTCTTTCTCTCTCTCTCCCTCTCTCTCTCTCTCTCTCTCTCTATTTCTCTCTCCCTCTCTCTCTATTTCTCTCTTTCTCAGCCTTTTCTCAGTCCCTGTCTATGAGCACAGCACAGGATCATTATTACTTTTCCGTCGTCACACCCCTCATGTGAGAGCGAAAGAGAGAGAGAGAGAGAGAGAGAGATGAATGAGACCGCTCTTGTTTTGTGTGATTCAGGATTTTGGACTGAGGCTGGGTTTGAGACTGGATTTTGAAGAAAGTCCCACCATTAATCGCAGCCCGAGCTCGCCGTTCTAGGAGGCCAAAGGCGATTCCGCTGCCCACCGAACCTGATTATTTTTTCCCCAACAAACGGAATGAATGTTTTGCGGAAGGTCTTTAACCTTTTCCTCTAACCGTAATCTGCTTTTTGTTGTAATCCAGCTGCTGATTTTGGTTCTAAGATAAAAAAAAAGGTTTTGTTTTGTTTTTTTTTATCAAAAAGAGTCGAGAGTCTGAATCAGAGTGAAAGATGTCATACGGTCAAAAACATTCCAGAAAGAAAAACTGTGATTATGTAATAAAGCCGTTCTTGATGATATTAAAGTCTTGTTAAAAATGCACCTGTTTACACTCACGTGTGTGTGTGTGTGGATGTGGTTGTTTTTTTCAGCTGTCCCACAGTGAGAAGCGTGTAGCGCTTTTAACCAGACGCTTGTAATTTTTTTTTCTTCCGTAAATGTCCTCAGGACGGACAGGACGGCGTGTTAAATCTGAGTAGGTGCCGTAATTACGACACTGCGGTGTCTTTGAGCGAACAGTAATCGAAAGATCGGGGAGAAATCCGCCTGGCTAACTTTTATCATCAGACGCAGATTTACAGTTCCAGGTCAAACTCCTTGCTATGTTTCACGCAGCGGGATTTATGGAGTTTGGGCAGTGTGTTTGGAAGGGCACGACTGGGATAATTACGCCAGTGATTTGCTACGGCGGCTCGCTGGGGGGGGCAATTAGTCTTATAAATCTGGGCAGTGTAATTAAGATAGAGGAAGTAGGAAAGGGAGTAGCAGCAAGTTTGTTCCCAAAAAAGTTTCCATCCTGGTGTTTTTTCTGTAATTAAAACAAATAAATAACATATATAAGATGTGTAACTTTTATATTTGCTTTTCTATTTACATCCCAGCATGTGCAGAGTCACCGCTAGTCCCACGTAGCCAGCCAGCCTTTCAGACTACCGGCTGAGGGTCTGAGAAACTCGGCCGCTTTGCATGGCTGAGGACCGTCCAAAAGGACAATAGACTGACAGGTTATGCAATCAATGACTGTGCCGTGTCATGTTTAGGGGTGTGAAACTGCAACACACACACGTCTCCCGGAAATCCTGTACAGAGGACGACCTCAAGTGTGCCGTATGCATCAGACGTTCACCCTAGCGTGACGTCTGACTCTGACACTACCGTTCTGCTAAACTTGTTTTAAACTTGGCTTAAATTTTGACAATCTGAAATATTTGCTACAGGAAAACACACACACACAAGCCCCACCCACATTTAGCATATTTTGAGATGTGTTGACAGCTAGCAGTGGTGGGACAGTGGTGGCTCACATGGTTAAGGTGCTGAGTTGTTGATCTGAAGGTTTAGGCCCCACCACCGCCAGTCTGCCACTGTTGGATTCATGAGCAAGACCCTTAACTCTTCCTGCTCCAGGGGGCGCTGTATCATATCTGACCCCCAGCTTACTAAAATGGGATATGTGAAGAAAGAATTTCACTGTACTGTAAAAAAGTATATGTGACAAAATAAAGACATTTACATTACGAATTCGGGGTCACAGGGATCTGCTGGAGTCTATCCCAGCTGTCTCTGAAAAGGGTGGAAGGCAGGAGGGGGACATCCTGGACAGGCCACCAGTCCATTACAGGACCACACACACACTCACACTCACTCCTATGGGCAATTTAGAATCACTAATCAATCTAATATACATGTTTTTGGACTGTGGGAGGAAACCAGAGAACCCGGAGTAAACCCACACAAGCACTGGGAGGACATGCAAACTCCACACAGAAAGACCCCTGCATGGGGAATCAAACCCGGGACCTTCCTACTGGAAGGCAACCACTAAGCCACCGTGCTGCCCCGTGGGAATCTTGGGATGTTGGGATGTAAAACCTTCCTTAGATCCACTTGCCTGTATTTCTACTATAAGTCCTAAACCTTACTCAGGTCGTGTGTGTGTGTGTGTGTGTGTGTGTGTATCTCAAATGAACTCCAGGCCTAACCGGAAGGCACTTGGGATTATCTCGGCTCTCAGTCTAATAGGCGGTGTGCCTGAGCGATGCGTTCACTGATGGTTTTGTTGCGCGTCCCTCCTCCTATCGATCCTCTCGTCCTACTGCCAAGGTGAGCTCCATGCGAAAACGTCGGCCGATTGATTTGCGTTTAATTAACAATTTGGAGTGGCCGCGCTGAAAACTCTCTTATTTTCCTCCTTCCCCGAGACCCCGTGCACCGATGCCTTCTGGGTAATTTATGGTTTAATCGATGAGTCATGGCCTAGCATGCACGGCGAGAGTTAAAGAGGCAGAAATGAACGTCAGGAGTCAGGAGGAGGACGAGGCTGAGGCGCTGAACGGAGAGAGAGAGAGGGGGAAAGAAGAAAGGAGAAGAAAAAACAAAGGGATGAAGTCGAGACTCGGGTCTAATGATGTTCTTTTCTAAATAACTAGTAGTCAAACGCTAAAAATAGCAATGCTAATATTACTGTTAATTAAACCTGTTTTTAACCTACTTCACTCATTTATCTTGTTTTATTTATTTTTATTTATTTATTCGTTTTTCTGTGAAATTATTTTCCCAAAATCTCTTATACCTAATGAGCAACATGGGAATGTTATAGCTCATGAAATAATGTGTCTAATTGCTGATCGGAAGGCGGGGGTTCAATTCCCACTAACACAAACCTCTCTGGGCCCCTAAGGAAGGCCCTAAACCTTAAACTGCTCATTCAGATCAAATGACAGAAATTTAGACGCGAAATTGAATCATTTACCCTGGAAGGCATAACATAAAAAAAAAACTAGCATGCTAGCAAGTCTCAGACTGTGAATTAAAACTTTTTTTCTGTCATCAGCAAAAACTTTCTTTCGCTAAAGAAAAAAAAAAAATCCTCTTAGCTAAAAGTCTAATCCATCACACAAACCGGATTTGTTGTCCAGAGCTACAAGCTAATGAAGCTAGCGGGTAAAAGGCTAAAGCACTGTTACATCACACACCGGCTAAAACAATGCAATTTTATCTGTATAAGTTTAAATTATAGTACATTATTATTATATTATTATTATTATTATTAGTATTATTATAACATTTATTGCTGATTTAATTTTACAAAAAATGATGATGTCACATGTCGTGTCCAGAACGAAACTGTGGAAAATCTGCATCATTTTTAAAAATTCGTAAAATCGTTAAATTTTCATGGAAAATATGGACCACAGTGCAACTCCACCTTTCACCATCAGGGGGCTTTATTCATCACACAGCAATAGAAGAACATTCTTCCTCTTCTTCTTCTTCTTCTTCTTATTATTATTATACTTTGTACAGTATTGATGCTCACGACGAGACGCTGAGTATTTTACTTTGCATGTGAATGTTTGCTTTGCGCTTTAATAAAGCGATATAATACGCAATCGTTCCTAAAAACCCGCTGAAGGTCAACATCCAAGCGTGAGTCATAAAGAAGCACCGACCTTCAGACCTGCGGCTCCAGACCCATTTACACACACGCCGGGCCTTCAAATAGAGTCCAACATATCCAGAGCTAGAGCTAGCATTATGCTAAAACACACACACACACACACACACACACACACACCTTTTACTGCCCACCTATAAAAAATGTTTTATAACATATCTTGTAATGGGCCGCATTAAGGTTGCCTGTTGTTGTTTTTCTCAAGGTCACGTCGTCGTCTTTTCTGTCTCTCACTCTCTCTCTCTCTCTCTCTCTCTCTCTCTCTCTCTCTCTCTCTCTCTCTTATCTCTCTCATCTCTATATATAATATATATGTCTCTCTCTCTCTGACTCTCTCTCTCTCCTCTCTCTCTATCTCTCTCTCTCTCTCTCTCTCTCTCTCTCTCTCTCTCACTTCATACTTATTGGTTCTTCATGTTTTTTTCACAGCGATCTTCTCTAAACTTTTATCATTTCAAGAAACTTTATAACTTTATATTTACAGCAGCTGAAACATTTTTTATTATAAAGCTTCTTTTGACACTCTAGTAACTGAATAAAATGATTTTTTTTTATTTTTTTTTTTTTGTTAAACAAATCAGTGTTGTTAGCTAAACCGCTTATTTTTGTTCACCGGCTTCATCATATAAAATTAATTCAAACTTCCAAAATTTCTACTAAAAACTAAACGCATTACAGTTTTTTCTTGGATTCTGATTTAAACTGTGGCTAAAAACTGTAGCAACGCTCGCTAAGTTAAACTGCTGATGTTTTTGTTTGTGTACCGCGGCGGGTTGCGCAGGCTAATACACCGACTTTCCCCTTCAAGTTCTAGACGATTTACAGCAGCGATGAAGAGACCGACGGACACACGCCGCATTTTTCTTTCGTCCGTCTGATTCACGGTGTCCTCATTTCTTTAACACACCTAAAAATGTAAAATCTCACACACACGTGTGTGAAGGACGCCATTGAATGTTGATGTCAGACGTGTGCCGTAACTCTGAGACGCAGCTACGACTCCTACTATTTCATTAGGGAAAAAGGTTTAGGGCTGGGAAAAGGAGGTGTGTGTGTGTGTGTGTGTGTGTGTGTGTGTGTGTGTGTGTGTGTGAATTGGACAGAGATATAAGCAGGGGACTCACCAGCTCACCACACACTTACCAGCTCAGATTTAAGATGTGGCAAAGATGCCGAGCAAAAACACACACACACACACACACACACACACACACACACACACCAACATGTTAATATAGATATAGAATAATATAATAGTATATAATATTAAAATTTTTTGATGCTTTAACTGAAAATATAATAATTATACACTGCAATCCAAAAGTATTGGCACCTTTAAAATGTACAGACGAGTACAGACAGGTAGAGACAAATACAGACAGGAAGAGACAAGTACAGACAGGAAAAGATAAGTACAGACAAGAAGAGACGGGTACAGACAGAAAGAGACAAGTACAGACAGAAAAAGATAAGTACAGACAAGAAGAGACGGGTACAGACAGAAAAAGATAAGTACAGACAAGAAGAGACGGGTACAGACAGGAAAAGACGAGTGCAGACAGGAAAAGATAAGTACAGACAGTAACAGATGTGTACAGACAGGAAGAGATTGGTACAGACAGGAAAAGACGAGTACAGACAGGGAGAGATTAGTACAGACAGGAAAATATTAGTACAGATAGGAAGAGACGAGTTTAGACAGAAAGAGACAAGTACAGACAGGAAAAAACGAGTACAGACAGGAAGAGACAGATATAGACAGAAAGAGACGAGTACTGACAGATAGAGATGAGTATTGACAGGAAGAGACACATACAGACAGGAAGAGATGAGTAAAGACATTAAGAGACAGCCAGACAGGTGAAGTGAGACAGAAAGAGACGAGTACTGACGTGTTATATAACATTTTGATATATTCTCTTTTTGATGTTTTTTGATCCTGAGCACTTTGAAGTTCTCCTGAGTAATAAACCGCTCCTCATTTCTCCCCTCTTTCTCTTTTCCGCTTTCCTTCTCAGGGTTTTTTTTTCTCCGGGTTTCTGACAGAACAGCGTTTTTCTGCCTCTATTAAAGAAATGAATCTTCTTTGTGCTTTGTGGATCAACAGAAAGCTCATTTTCTCCACGCCGCCTGCTGAGCGAGAGCTTTTCCACAGCGAGACCTTTTGAACTTGGACGCGTCCCTTGAGACAGGTCTTTGAACCAAGACATCAAAACAGATGAGCAAAGAATTCTAATAAAAAAAAAACAAAAAAAAAAAAAAAAAAAGATCTAAAGAAAGAAAGAAATACCGGAGAAGAGCTGTGGACGTGGATCTGTTTGTGAATCAGTCCTGAGGTGTGAGATTTCTTCTGCTGTTGGCTTTGAGATGCTCGATGATCAGATGCAGATCAACAGCTGGAGTTTAAGCTTCTTTGAGTCTGAGGTAAAATCGGTGCGGATTTTAATTACCCGTTCATCCCATGAGTTTTGACCTGATGGCGAAAAAATGGAGTTTCAGCTGTTATTATATAAACAATATGAACAGTCGTAGAATTTAGAACCCTTTGGTTATATAATCATTTCTGGACAGTGGAAGTTTCCATCCTGTGTCTTTACAGTAATTCATTCACATGCAGTAAATTTATCAGGCCTGGTTCTTGCCTACCATAGACGGGTGGGCAGAGAGATATTCCAGGTGGGCAATTTTTGGGGGTGGGGTTGAGGAGATAGATATTCTAAAATTTAACTACTTGAATGATAAAATAGCAAAAAAATATTTTTGTAATAAATTTTGATTGGGTGGGCAAGACAGACATTTGGGTGGGCTCAGCCCAGCCCTGCCCATGCCTAGAGCCGGCCCTTATTTGTGTAAAAATTGTAACAAGTAAAAGTTGTCAGAAAAAATCAATAGTAATAGAAAAATCTACTTAATTAGAGTAACAAATGATTCATACTCTGTTACTTCCCATCTCTGGACATCTGTGTATGTCATGTGACCATATCAACATGGCGGATGTAGAACGTCCTATAATGTTACTATAATGTTACCATGGAAACGATCACTCACAAAGAACACGCATGCTCATATAAGAGCTGCTGAACACTGTCTGACCAATCAGAGTCTAGCAGTTTTGGAGTAATACAATAATGAAACACTACATACACATACACACACACACACACACACACACACACACACACAAGAACTCCATTCTATTAATAAGCAGAGTGCCGTAATCCGTAATGTGGAAATCATGCTGCACTGTATCGATCGTCCGGGAGCTCAGAGTGTGTGTATATTTGTGTGTGTGTGTGTGTGTGTGTGTGTGTGTGTGTTGGGGGTATGTTGAGGGCCACATGACTCAGACACTTCAGTCTATTGGATTGAGATTCTTTCGCTATTTAAGGGTCAGAGATCGAGACGCTGAAGCTACACATGCTGCTGGGATCAATATCGCTGTGTTTATTTAGCATAAATTCATCACACAACACACACACACACACACACACACACACACACACACACACACACACACACACACACACACTGAAGATTTAGCTGAGGATAAAGTTAACTCGCTTTAACGGCTGTGATTTAAATGCTAATATTTTACTAATAAACACAAAAAGTTTATCGTTTAATATTTTTAATGTATAAATATAAATTATTTAAATTTCTGATTGATGTTTTTGTTTTCTTTATTGTTTCTTCCTTCATTTTCTTTTATTTTCTTCTTTGTTTTTTTTTGTTCTTTTTTCGTTCTTTCTTTCTTCTCTTTTTTCTTTTTCCTTCCTTCCTTCCTTACTCTTTCCTGTCTTTCTTTCTTTTTTACTTCTTTTCATATTCTTCTTGTAATGTCTTTCTTTGTTCCTTTTTTCTCTGTTCATTTTTTCCTTTTTCCTTTTTCTTCTTATCTTTGCCTTTCCTTTCCTTTTCCTTCCCCCTCCCTTTCCTCCCTTCCC
This sequence comes from Bagarius yarrelli, assembly GCA_005784505.1. NCBI lineage: Eukaryota > Metazoa > Chordata > Actinopteri > Siluriformes > Sisoridae > Bagarius > Bagarius yarrelli. The sequence continues at coordinate 2,274,691 of VCAZ01000029.1, forward strand.
ATCCTTCCTATCCCTTCCTTCCTTCCTTCCTTCCTTCCTTCCTTCCTCCCCCCTTCTTTCCTTCCATCCTTCCTCTCTTTCCTGTCTTTTCTTTCTTTTTTACTTTCCTTTAATTATTTCATTTTATGTAAATGTCTTTCTTTTTTCTTTCTGTTTTCTTTTTTCTTCTTTTTTCCTTATCTTCTTCCTTTCTTTCCTTTCCTTTCCTTTCCTTTCCTTTCCTTTCCTTTCCTTTCCTTTCCTTTCCCCCTCCCCTTCCTCCCCTTCCTCCCTTCCCTTCCTTCCTTCCCTTCCATTCCCTTCCTCCCTTCCTTCCTTCCTTCCTCCCTTTCCTAAGACCTTAAAAATCCCTTCCTTCTTCCTATCCTTATCCCCCCTTTTTCCATTCCTTCCATCCTTTCTTTCTTTCTTTTTTTTTATTTTTCATTTCTCTTGTAAAGTCTTAATTTTCCTTTTTTTTTCTCTGTCATTTTTCTTCTTCCTTTCCTTCCGTTCCTTTTTTTTCCTTCCGTTCCTTTTTTCCTTTTCCCAGTTTCCTTTCCTTTCCTTTCCCCTCCCTCCCTTCCTTCCCTTCCTTCCTTCCTCCCCTTCTTCCTTCCTTCCTTCCCCCTTCTTCCTTCAATCCTTCTCTCTTTCCGTCTTTGCTTTTTCTTTTTTACTTTCTTTCATTTTTGTTTTCTTTTTGTAATGTCTTTCTTTCTTTTTTCTTTTTTTTTCTCTGTTATCATTTTTTTTTTTCTTTCTTTCTTTTCCTTATCTCTTCTTCCTTTTTTCCTTTTTCTTTCCGTATTCCTTTTTTCTTTCCTTTCCTTTCCTTTCCTTTCCTTTCCTTTCCTTTCCTTTCCTTTCCTTTCCTTTCCCTTCCTTTCCTCCTTCCTTCCTTCCTTCCTTCCTTCCTTCCTTCCTTCCATCCGCCTCCTTCCTCTCCTTCCTCGTCTTTCTTTCTTTTTTACTTTCTTTCATTTCTTTTTGTAAATGTCTTTCTCTGTTCCTTTCTTCTTTCTTTCATGTTGTTTGATGTGAGTTTTGGGAACTGTGTATTATTTCTGTGTAATAAACTGAGAAACACTCAGAACATTTGGTTCTTTGATCTTTAATGGATTTTCTGGTCCAGGACAGAAACAGGAAAATGACCTCCGTTTCGTTTTTTTTTTTTTACTTTTTACTCATTTTTTTTGTTCATGCGGTTTTAATAAATTAAATCACAATAAAATGTTGATTTAATAAATTAACTTTAGATCCCGTTATGTTTTATGTCTGTGTTAAAACTTGTTAGTTCTGAAATGTGTGTGTGTGTGTGTCTGTGTGTGTGTGTGTTTCATGTACCTTCATCCTTCACATCACCTTCACATATCATTACCATACCAGATGCAAACAACCCACCCTGTCTTACACACACACACACACACACACACACACACACACACACAGACACACACACGGACACACACACACATTCCTCCGTGCACTGCTGTAGGGGGATGAGGTTTGGATGAATCTGGAGGTCATGGACAGGCGATCCGTTCAATCCACTCCGTTATTACAGATATAAATAACTCGGATGGAGACGAACCCTGAACCCTGTTTCCACTGCCCAAATTCATCTTCATTTTCCACCCTTTATTCTAATCCAGGCTTCTTCATGTGTGTGTGTGTGTGTGTGTGTGTGTGTGTGTGTGCATACATAGATCCATTAGGACAATGAGATGGACGAGACCACTTTCCACTCTGCATATGCAATATACTATTTTTCTGTAAAAGTACACACACACACACACACACACACACACACACTCACACACACACACACCTCCTCTGCCAAACTTACCGTTTGTATATATATAGGGTGTCCCATAAGTTTCCAGATATAGGAAAGTGTGTGTGTGTGTCTGTGTGTGTGTACTAATATTAAAATTATTTCAATTTTTTAAGATTTAAGTTTATAACTTAATAAAACCAGGAAATATTCAGTGCTTTACAATTTTTCCTTAAAACACACAATTTTTTATCCTGTTATTTACATATTTATTTCTTTGTTTATTGATTTATCGATTCTTTCCGCTGAAAACAAGAAACGGGTTGAAAATTAATGTCTTTATTTAAAACACTGATAATAAACCGATCAATTAACTTAATAGATAAATAATCGTTTCATTGATTCGTCACTATTATTAATGATCTGTAATCAAACTTTGTTTTTTAATTTTTCAACGTTAATAAACGAAACGTTACTCGAGTCCCGAAGGAGGGATTCTAAATAAAGAGAAAAAAGGAAGAAACCAGAAAAAAAAAAATGTAAATAATATAATTAGATTAATTATAAGAACCGGAAATTTTAAAAAATAATAGAAGAAAAGGAAAAAAGAGGAATAAAATAACGAAAAAGAAAAAATAGAAAGAAGACAAAATAAGAACACAGAGTTAAAAAAACCCATAAAAAATGAAGAAGAAAATGAAAAATGGAAAAAGAAGAAGAGAAAATGGAGACGTAGATGATGAAGATGACGGAGATGAAGATGTTTGTGAATGTTGACGGAGAGGATGGTCAGTGAGACAGACAGGGAAGTGAGCAGCGGCGGCGGCGGTGGCGGCGCTACAGAATGTTAACGACGTCCTTCTGTCTGATGAAAACACACTGAGACCCGACTGAAACCCGCAACCTGATTGATTTGTTGTCAGACGCAAAGCAACACAGTCACAATTAATACAGAGGAAACACACTTACTGCACACACACACACACACACACACACCAGCACCAGCAAAATAAAAATAAAAAATAAAAAAAATGAGCAGCTTGCGAGTTACACCCGCGGGGGTCAAAGGTCAAATCGGATCAAATAATAACCAGGAAACACATCTGGATTCCATCAACAGTTTCAGCTTAAAATAAACAATTAATAAAGGCACATTATCAGCTAATTCCTGCTAATATTGTCAACAGCAGCTACGCTAATTTCTCTCCACCTGTTTTCCTTTTCATACCCATCCTGAGGTATCCAGAGATTGTTCTAGCAGGCGGCAGGAGGGGGACACCCAGGACAGGTCGCCAGTCCATCCCAGGGCCACACACACTCACTCCTATGGGCAATTTAGAATCACCAGTCAATCTAACATGCATGTTTTTGGACTGTGGGAGGAAACCGGAGAACCCGGAGTAAACCCACACACACACAGGGAGAACTGGCAAACTCCACACAGAAAGACCCCTGCAGGGGAATCGAACCCAGAGCCTTCTTACTGTGAGTAATAATAATTAAGTAAAAATAATTATTATGCTGCGTCTAACAAACAAACAAACAAACAAACAAACAGGCGAATCCTACGAGCCGAAAGAAAAAACAGATAAAGAACAGACTTCAACTTCTGAAAAAATTCTTATACTTTTGGCCTCTATTGTACTCTCAAGTGTGGAGTGTGTGTGTGTGGGTGTGGGGGTGTGTGTGTGTGTGTGAGATGAGCAATAGCCTCTCTCCACACGGTGGTAATTGAAAAGTGTGGCAGTCGCTGTAACCATCTGTGGCCTGGCTGGGATTTTATTTCCGTCCCGCAGGGAGCCGTTAACACCTCATAGACACCAGGAGCCCCTGAGGGACCGCGCGGTACCGACAGCAGGCCTAATGAGAGAACTGCTGATTACTGCACCTTCGGAAAATAAACCAAAGAACATTAAGATCCTTAATGACGGAGCGCGAGCTCCTGGATCAGCCGAACGTAATAAAGTCCAGTAACTGAAGGAGAAACCCTGGAGAAATGTTTGATTACGCTTAAAGAATGATGTAATGTAGGTAAATCACAGACAGGTCACATGATTACCTGTGTAAAACGTCATGACATCAGAAGATACCAAGAATTCTGACATGCAAATATTGTAAATTAGAAATATAAGACAAACGTTCAGGTTCGGAGGAATTGTTTAGCATGAAGGACATGACCTGCTCCATCATTATCCCGACAAATCTAACAGCAGGGCATTAGGGGGTCCCACAGGGGCCAAAAGACTGACGTTTAACAAATGAGTGAAGAACAAACATTAATAACACTTTAGACATCTGAACACACGCCGTCATTCTCTCTTAGACACCAAACCAGTGTCTCTACAGGTTCTCTGTGCCTCCATCATTATCATCATCATCATCATTATCATTATCATTATCATCATCATCTCCATCACTGTCTTCATCATCATCTCTATTATCATCTCCATTATTGTCTTCATCATTATCTCTATCACTGTCTTCATCATCATCTCCATCATCATCTCCATCCTTAACTCATCATTATAATAACCTCTATCATAATCACTTTTTTCCCTATCTCATCATTATCATCTCCATCACCATCTTCATCATCATCTCCATCATCTTCATCATTATTTTCATCATCATCTCCATCACTATCTTCATCATCATCAGCTCCAGCATCATAATTATCATCTCTATCATTATCCTTATCTTTATCTCCATCATCACTGCCACCATCATCATCTCCACTATCTATCTATCTATCTATCTATCTATCTATCTATCTATCTATCTATCTATCTATCTATCTATCTATCTATCTCAGGCTTGTATATATCTAAAATGGTTGCCAGTGCCTGCATTAACCCCCGTCCTGCGCAGTGTGTAGCTGATGAATCTCTTCTGTTCGGTGTAGTTTGGAGAAGGTGGAGCAGGATTGAGTCTGACTGCCGTCTGGAGATGGAGATTTTATTTCTTTGTTGTTGCTCCGTTTGTCGATGTTACATTAAATCACACGGCGCTGCCGTTCGCTTGTTTGCCTGTTCGCCGCTGGTAATATAACTGTAACGCCTAAAAGCTACAGTGACGTCTGTCACAACATTTGCATATTTATTTACACTCAAGCCTAATTGAAATTATATGTCTGAGCCATCAGAACACACACACACACACACACACACACACACTTTTTATTCTTAAACATCTTCTACACCCACACCCCCAGCATACACACACACACACACACACACACACATTAAAGGAAGTTATTCATTAACGGTGTGTGTTAATTGATTGTTTATTCATCAGAGCCTCTGGGTAATACTTTGGATCCCTTTACACACACACACACATACACACACTCACACACACTCCTTCAGGGCTCCATTAGGTCAGACTGGTGGCCATGACGTATGGGACCCTGGGGAAGTGTTAACGCCAGGCCTGATTTACTCACGCCATCTGACACCCTACCCCCCATTCCTCCCACACACACACACACACACACACACACACACACACACAACATACAACTCACACAAGCACAGAGGCAACCAGTGGTAATCCGCTTAACTCTGTCCTTCCCAAACAGCCTGTGTGAGGTGAATCATTACACACACGCACACACACACAACACACACACACACACACAAACACACGGTCATTACAATGGTAATATCGATATTATTGTCAGTGAGGTGTTTCATCATAATGTTTTCTCTCTTTCTATTCTTTGTTAGGATGTGAGTTTATTACATTAACATTTCTGTCATTTGGTAGACGTCCTTAAGGGCCTTGTTTAGGGGCCCTTAGACTTTAAACTTACAGGTTAGGGTGTTCAGGCAAGTTGGAGCTAAATTCTGCAGGACCGAGAGTGCCCATCCCTGAGTAACAGCTTAGAGTGCTGGGAATTTAACCTACAATCTTCAGATAACTGTATAAATATTTCCTCTATATTCATTCTTGAATTTAGTACCGTAACCGAACTGAGGTTAGGACACTGATTTGATTCTCACGTAACCAGAAATTTTGTTGCTAATAAAATTCCTGACTGTAACCGAATTATTCCTCCTGAAATAACTTCCTGTACAGGTGCTGCTCTCGGGTTCCTCTTACCTCCTCCCTAAAATCCTGGAACAACAGGACGAGGCTTAGCGCGGCGTAGCAGACAGGACGGAGGTCCGGCGTGTGTTATTCAAAGCCTGGGAAAGTCAACAGCAGGGCGTTAGAGATGAATGACGAGTGAAAGGACGTCTGATTGGATCAGGGTTTTTTTACTTTACCTGGATGTGTGTGTGTGTGTGGTCAAGGTGGATTTGTCACTGATTGTCCGATTCACACACAGAAGCTTCTTACCTGATGTTTCTTCTCATCTTTCTCTGCTTGACAGGTGTGAATAAGTCACGCAGGCGCCGCCGAGCAGGATCCCACCCTCTGAACGACCCCATGGTGAACCGGTCAGAGAAAACGAGAAAGGTTATAGAACCTGTAGCTATGGAGCTGGACGCTCAGCCGCGGCTTTAGACGTACCTAAATCATCACAGTGCTGCAAAACTACTAACTAATTCTAATAATTTAACTAACAACATCGCTGGTATTATTATTTCAAGAATTAATTCTAGTGGAATAAAAAAAAGAAGAATCTGGTGTTAAAATAGTTCTGTAAGAAAACAGCAGATGTATATTAGATTATGTTATATAATGAATATATGAATATTATACACTATGTATACTCCTACTATAGTAAAGCAGATTCAGACACCCAACCGCTAGTTAGCGTAGCGAACATCACAGTGCACGCCGTAACATCCGTCCAGCATCCCGTGTGTCACTCGATCGCTAGTCAGACATGTGTGTTAGCAAGTGGAGTCGTCTGATCTCCAAGGTAAATGCTGTACATTATACTTAATAAAACCAGTTTAATCCAGTACATCCTATTGTAGTGTTTTTATACAATATTTGATATTTATCGTTTATTTTTCTAATTTAAAAACATGTAACAAAAAAAAATTGCGGTGTTTTTTTGGAGACCCGGAACGAATTAATGGCATTTATTTCAATGGTAAAAACTGATTCGACCTACGAGTAATTAGAGTTACGAGCTCCGTCAAGGGAACGAATTAAGGCACTGCTGTATTTACAAAATTAGAATTTTTTTCAGGAATGTGAGTCAGGTCGTATATAGAAAATTATACATACTATATTTAAAAAATATATAAATATAATTATATAGAGATAATATTTCAGCTACACTGATGTCACCTGTCATCGAAATACTGAAATATTTCTCTATATTTTCTCTGTATCATAAATATATCTTTTTTTTTTTTACTGTGGAAAATTAGTTAGTATAAAGGGCTTTAAATATTCAATGACGCAATCCTGTATGCAAACACCCCTCGGACACACACACACACACACACACACACACACACTAACAGTTTAATCTATTTAATTGAACCTGACTTTGAATAAGTAAACAAATGAGGATATTCGCCGGAGGTCACCTGATCCCCGTCGTGCTAATGGATTGGAGATTTCGTTGCCATCAGGCCGTTCGGGTAAACACAGGACGCTTATCTCAGGATTGGCATGTCGCGACGTCGTCCCTCTGCGTCGAGTTTCTGTGCTAACAAGGGGGATGAACTCCTGCTAAGGCTTTTTGGTGAGTAGCCAGAACTGTGTGGAATCGCAGACTCAGCCAGATCTCGGTAATTGCTTCAGTTCCATTATTGGTGACCTGATATAAGATCGATGTGATTAATCTCAGAAAATAAGAAATAAACATCCGCGACCGAGTCCCGTGCCAAAGCGGGAAACCAGAGAAACCTGGCAGGATCAAGTGACCGCGGTAACGAACAATATCATGGCTAGGAGAAGAACGGAAACCCGCATCCTTTTAGTGAATGCGGCTAACTGGCTGAACGTACTTGTAATTATTTTTGCAAAAGAAAATCCACCACACATGTTAGCATGCTAACGTTAGCTGTCTTTAAACATTCAATGACTGAAATGAACCAAATAATAGTAGCGCTTATACTATTAGCCCAGCTAGCTAACTTTCTGATTCGGAAAGATATCTTTCCTTCAACCTACAGTGAGTAAATGCCCTGTTTAAGATGGTAGCTTCCTTACTAGCATTCTAACGTAAGATAATGAAATAATAATAAACAAAAATAGAAATTTGGCTGTTTTAAATCTTCTAGGTTAGTGATTTCTTTTCAGACACATTTGCTGGCTTTAGCTAAAGATGATAAAAACACGATAAGAAATTACTCTAGCTGTACTTTGACCTTTGATTTTAGCTCGATGTTAAGTGGAAATGGTGCTTTAGCTAGCTATCTTCAGCTCTACTAGCTTGATAGTTGATGGGTAAAATATCTGGAGTGGAAATGGAGGCTATCTCTTCATAGCTAATCGTTGCCGACTGTTTTAAGTCTTAGCTAGCTAGCGACACGTTTAGCTTGATTTATGATTGTTTTGGATTAGTAGTAAATTTATTAACAGCTACAAGATACTAACTATAACTAGCTACTTTTAATTTTATTGAAAAGAATTTCTGTTCACAAACAACAAAACCCTTCCTTGTGTCTTTCGTAGTGCAGGTTCTTCATTCCATGATGGAAGAATAAGATCTAAGTCTGGATTTCATTGACAAATTTATTAAAGATCTGTATCACTTAATCATAATCAGAGAGAATAAATAAGACATAAAACATCTTTCACATAAACACATAGAGAAGCGTGGATGCTGTAAGCTGAGGCTGAAGGAGATACATCCAAAAACACACCAAATGCATAGAAGTATCCTACAGAACAACGAGATTCGACGACTTTACGGGAAAAGCGCTAGTTGTTCCCGTGACCTCCGAGGACACGGCGTAGAAAAATAAATGATCCACAACGCCGGGTTACTGGATAGACATTTGGCAACAACCAGGACACAAAAAACTGGTGGAGTTTACACTTAGACACTGAGAGGAGAAATGAGGATCGGAGATCTGGGGAACGTCAAGTCTGATATCTACAGCACATGGATGGAACGAATTCTGCACACGTCTTTCTTCACGTAAACGCACCATTGATGCATTTGAAGGTCTGATGGAGGTCTGATGGAGGTCATCTTGTTTTCCCAGAGCGCTCAATTTTTTACACCTGCAAAACAGAAGTGAAAACAGTCGTCCGTATGAGCTAACAGAGAGCAAATGTTTCCGGAACGTTCATTTGAAGTCTTTAGAAGTTTTTCAATCCATGCAGATGACAATGATAATGTAGACGAGTTCGACTTCCTTTCATCCAATCCTCTAACTCATCAGAACTGGCTGTGATCCACCTCGTCCAGCCAGGATGCAGGGCTAGCCGGGAATTCTGGGTAACCGCCACTGCTTCCGGTGGACAGGTCCGAGCTGGGGCCGTTCGGCCCGGCCGACACTATGCCGTGGCCGCCCTGACCCGCCATGGACAGACCGGAGTCAGGGTACACTAGGCTTGAGATAAGGGGCTGCTGCCTGGGCAGAGGTTGAAGGGACGCAGGAGACTGGGCTAGGCTGAAAGGGCTGCTGGGGCGGATGTCATGGTACTGATCCTGAGGAGGCAGGACGGCGCTATGATCCAGGGCGAATGGCGCGTGAGAGCCACCCTGGCGCCCCAGAGCCGGAGAACTCTCGCTTAGACTGCTGTAGAGGCTGTTCGAGTGACTCAGCTCCGACATGGGAGGTTCATCTGCACAGAACAATGACAAGAAGTATAAGCAAATTAGCCGGAGGTTTGGAAAGAAAATTAATTATGAAAGCTAAATGAGCTCTTGAGGTGATAGCTAGCTTACTAGCATTCTAAAGTAAGCTAACAGAATGATCGAAAGCCAGAAACTGTTTCTTGATATTTTCGGCAGCTTCAATTATTAGCTTAAAGGTTAGCTATTGATTTTTGGATCATAGATTTTGTAGCATTATCTGACTAACGTTAGCTAACTAAGCGAAATACAGATAAATTGAGTTCCTCGCTACCTATTTAGCCTTCTAACATTGGCTAATTAGCTAAGATAAATGAAAGAATTGCAGTCACAATAATACGGATTTAGTCTGTAAGTTAAAAAATTAAATATTCATGCAGTTAAATTGCAACACTTACTGAAGTCGGTGCAAATAAGAAAGGAGTAAATTACAATAACAGGATTTTTTAAAATTGACTCTCATTCTGGCGTACCTGTGAAGGAGACCTCGGCGTCACTGTCCATGCCTTCCTCCTGGATGCTGTCTTTATCCGATTTAGAGTTTCCTCTGGATCTCTTCATGTTGCGAAAGTATTGGCCCCACCTCTGACGTCCTGCATCCTTCTTCAGCCGTTTCTCTTTTGCTCTTCGGTTTTGAAACCACACCTGGGAAAAAGGAGGCAGATGAACTAGGGACGTGATGATACATTTTGAAGTTAGGTTTCTCCAGAAGCCTCTAGCTCTTAGAGCGTACAGACACAAACATCCTCAGTCCGTGTAACACCATATATTTACTGTAAAAGCTTCTCGAGTGGCTTAATGGTGAAACGCAGAGAAGAGTGTAACACTGAGACGTCTCTTGCGGTTCTGGGGAGATTTATCGAGGACGTAATTGACTTCAAAGACAGCTACAAGTTGTCCTTAACCTCAGGAGCAGTCGGGGTCAGATTCCCTCACTTCCTACTTCACAGACCAGTGTTTTAACCCTTTTATCATCCGCGAGGAGACAAACCCGCTAAACGAATCCTGTCTAACATCGCTGTTGTTTCATTATCTCATTATTAACTCCCCGCATTTTATCCTAATCCCATGATTCTCCCTCTCGACCTTAATGTCCCTTTAGTGTGAATAATGGACACTAGAAGAAATTCCACTTTAGGCCTAAGTGTCCTTGTGAAACATTAAATATTATATACGGCCACTGAAGCGCTTTTTCTTGGACAATACGCGAGTCTCGCTTTCAGCATTGTTTTAACGAGCTCTCGGCTCGCCGCTCACTCTCCGAGCTTCACTCCACTCCATTTCCTCGTAAATTAACGAGCTCCGACTGTAACACCCCCTTTAAATTCACTTTTCTGTTTTTATAGCCATCTTTTCGGGCTTCTGTTTTATTTGGCATTTTCAACAAAATTCTAAATAATATAATATGAATAACTTAAAATCAAAAGAACTTTATTTACTTAATTAATCTTTATAAAATAACAAGAACGTGTTTATTAATGTTTCCTGGTAAATAAATTCACCTGCAATTAACCCCGAATTGTGTGCATGAATACAAAGTAACACCCAAAACGATTTTAGTTGTAATTTTTGTATTTTTCTTTATTTTTAGCATTCAATTTATACTAGTTTTAGTTTAGACACAGTTCCGTTAATTAGTCAATGCGATATCATAAACTCGTATGTAATCACTTATTTGTGAGATTTACTGTATTAATGTGAATAATAAATAGAAATAGTGACGAATCTTAAATATTAGATTAGATTAGATTAGATTAGATTAGATTCAACTTTATTGTCATTGTGCAAGGTACACAGACAGAGCCAATGAAATGCAGTTCGCATATAACCAGAAGTGCATAAGTGGCTTATTTACAGTAAATAGCAGGGTAATAAATAAGGGTATGAGGTTGATAATTTCAGAGGGTGAGGGTAAATAATGGACAGAAGGTGCAGTAGTGTGTGTGTATATATGGTATATATGGTAATTAAAAATATAATACGGTTATAGCAGGCAAAGAATGACATAATGGATATATAGGAGGGTATATAATGGGTATATAGGAGGGTATATAATGCGTATATAGGAGGGTATATAATAGGTATATAATGGGTATATAATGGGTATATAGGAGAGTATATAATGGGTATATAGGAGGGTATATAGGAGGGTATATAATGGGTATATAGTGGGTATATATGTCATTCTTTGCTTAAATATAACAACTACAATACAGTAAATATAAGACTATAGAATATTTTCTATGTGTTTTATGCAGCTGTTATTATCGTTGATTAACGGTGAGTTAAAACACGGGACGTGTTTTAGGGTTTCATGAATAAAAGAATAATGGCAGATATTTTTTTTTCATTTCCCATTTTTTTGTATCACGCTTTTAACAAGAGACATTTAAACAGTTTTAACAACTGTCTTATATAAACACAACAATATTGAATAAACACTACAACTTCAAATCGAAATTTTAATTATTTATTTATGTCCAATGATCAAGCTTGAGGCAGCAGTAGTGCAGATATGAAGATCTTAGGAGGAAACCTCGAGAAGAAGCAGATTCAAGGTGAAACCCGACCTCATCTAGGTGACATTGAAGTGTGTGTTTAGACATAATGTCCTGTCTACAAACCGAATTGCTTCCAGGGGCTTTTGAGCAATTTATAAATCAGCGCAGTTTCTAAGTTCATGACAGTTTTAAACCTGATTACAGCAGGATGGAGCATTCGGAGGCGTCTGTAACGAGTCTCCAGATAAAGAATAGTGTTTATTTATTTACTTTATGGACAAATACAGGTCATATATGTAAATCCTGGACTGACTGACCTGCACCACTCGCATGTCCAGACCGGTCTCTGAGGACAGCTGTTCGCGGACGTGGCGCGCCGGTTTGGGCGAGTTGTTGTAGGCGTTCTTCAGTGTCTCCAGCTGCTTGGCGGTGATAGTCGTACGCGGCCTCTTCGCCGTCGAGTCGGCCTCTGCGGATAAATAAAAACAACATTGACCTTTTTATATCAGTTCATTAATTATACAGTTGATTTTCAGCCAGTTATATGACATCATATATTATATTAGAGTGGATGTGAAGTTAGTTCGTGATCCTGAATCAACATTTCAATCAACCAATCATAACCATCTGATGCCGTAAGTGTGTGACAACCAAACCCGCCTTAAACGAACTGAACTTCTGGATTAACATTAAATCACAACATGAAATTAGAACATAAACTATATTAAATAATTGATTTAATTTAGACTGATTGATTCTAATGATCGAGAATAAACATTAATGAATTTAGACACTGAATCATTAACAGTCACTAATGAACAATTCAATGTAAGATGTTCTGAAAGGGTGAACCTGTAGAACCGCAATAGAGCGACATTCTTATTATATTCTTATTTTATTAAATCACAAACATCTAACAATCATAACACAGATTTTATAACCATAAATATAACTTTTCATTTATGCATACACACTCACATACACCGCTAAATACATTTTACTGTACACACACACACACACACACACACACACCTATTTTTGGTCCTGAAGATGATGGAAATGTTCACATAATAACTAAACGGCACATACGTGTAATATACAATTGTTCAGTACAGCATGTTCATTTATTACAGATGGCATTAAAGTATTTTTTTATTTAATATTTAATAAATACATTTATAATATTACATTTCGATCAAAAATGAATTGAGGTGGGTTTGGTCGACACACACTAATGACATCAGATGGTTATGATTGGTTGATCACATCCACCAGTATATCAGGTGTAAAATAAAGCTACTTCAACTGATGCAAAATGGGACCAGTTTTACAAATATAACTAGGATGAAGTCTCAGATCAGTGGAGATTATTGGTTCAATTCCCAGCATCACTTAATTGAACATCGGCTAAATGGCAAACATGTGAATATATTAAAAAACTAGACTAATAAAATCTAACACAGTTAGTCACACCCTACTGAAAAGTTGGGGGTCGCAGGAATTTCACGCGACATCAGAACACAGACTGATCGGTCGGGTTTTGGCCACAAAAACCACATAAAAAACCTCCTGACGAAAGTGAATAAAGATAAAAAGTCACTTGATGAGTTTTTCTAAGGTGGGTTGCCAGACTGGATTGATTTCTAGCCGCTTACACTTGTAAACTTTGCTCGGTTTATGATTAACAAACCTACACTATTAATATAATTCCAAAAAAAGCAGTCCAACATCACGTCCCCACCAGCACAAAGTCACTTTATCCCAGAACAATAAGACGGCATTAAAACGCTCGACTCGTGCGTGCCGCTTCGGGGTTCATCGATCCGTGGTGCGATTAGCTCAGGTGGGTCAAATGTTCACGATGACCTCATGAACCTAAGAGATGAAGTTCGCAGTTAAAAGCGGCCGATCGGTGCGAGGTCACCGGATTTAAAGAAGTCGGCGAGGGTTCTGAGTGGAAACGTTTCAGACTCTTTGGATGCATGACATCACCAGGGACTTTTATAAACCAGGAAACAAGTGCTTGGATTTATGGGACAGACAGCAAATTGTGTGGATTTTCTGTTAAGAGCTGGGGTTTAAGGCTGACCTCTTTGTTTAGCCGTTTCGTAGTCGACTTTACACACCAGTCGACTGTCCTCCATCAGGTAGTACTCGTCCCCTGTGGCTAACTGCCTCTTACAAACGATGCAGGCAAAGCAGTGAAGATGATAGACGAAATCCTGTGCTCTCCGCACCACCTGACTGGGCGGGATGCCCTGCTGACAAGCCGCACACTTTGTCCCGAACCTCCTGCAGAGACGAACACACACACACACACACACACACACACACACACCATGGTGTCGTGTTATTGAGGTGAAGTCTGAACTATTTCAGTATCAACAGCAGGTATTTAAATCGTTACAAATCCTGCTGATGGTCTCATTCACAGAGATTCATTTTAAGTCATTCAGTCTAAGTGAGTAGTTAAGGGTTGAGGGCCTTGCTCAGGGGCCCGGCAGTGACAGATTCTTGGTGCATAATTATGTTAAAACAGTTATAAAACAGTCATAATAATAACTGTTATATTAAATTTATAATAGCCTGATAATGATGAAGACGATGATGATGATTGTAAAGATGATGATGAGTGTGATAATGATGATGATGATAATGGTGATGATGATGATGACGATTGGGATGATAAAGATGATGATGATGATGATGGTACTGATGAAGATGATAGTGGTGATGATGATAGTGATAGGGATTATGATGTGATATGATGTATCATTGTGTGAATGTTGATGCTTATGCTGATGATAGGAATGATAAAGATGATATTTTTGATAATCTTGATGATGGTACTGATGAGTATGATGATGATGATGATGATGATGATGAAGATGATAGTGGTGATGATGATAGTGATGATATCTGTTATGATGAATGATGATGATGAAGATGATGATGATGATGCTGCTGCTGCTGCTGCTGCTGATAATCATCATGGTGATAATGATGATGATGATGGTGGTGATGATGATGATGATAATGGTGATAATGATGATGATGATGATGATGATAATCATGATAGTGATAATGATGATGGTACTGATGATGACGATGATGACAATGATGACGATGATGATGATGATCGAGTTTGAGCGTGACTTGTAGGGAATCCGCTCCGACACTTTTTATTAATTGAGTTTGTGAATTTTGCTGATTTTATAATAATGGAATGATCTGATTGGTTCTGTTTACCGTGTACCGTGTGTTTTTTTTTAAAGTCGAGTTTAGACTCACTTGAAGAAGTCCTCTTTACAGTAGACGCCGTCTCCGCGGGTGAAGCACTTCTCCGCCAGCTGTGACTGACAGTCGCTGCATTTCAGACACTTGCTGTGCCAGTGACGGTCCAACACCTTCAGGATGAAACGGTCCACGATGTGCTGACTGCAACCGGCACAAACCGGAATATCTGAAAAAACCACAATCACATCCTGAAAAACTCCTCCATCAAAACATCTGTCTATTTGCCTGTGTGTGTGTGTGTGTGTGTGTGTGTGTGTGTGTGTGTGTGTGTGGTTCATCAATAAATTCATTCTGTTAAGATGCAAATAAATATATGGGGAAAAGTTTTTTAAAAATGGCAACTAGAAAAGACAAATAGAGGAAATTAAAAAAATGTAAATCTGTTGTTAATTATAAGAGATATAAATATTAATAATAAGCCGAAACCTTATAATAAAAAGATGAAATTAAAGATTGTTCGATTTTTACAGCCTATAAATAAACAGTCAATGATATTATTATTATCACAATTAAATATTATAACATCATTTAAAATAATAACTGTTGTTGTTTCTTTTTCTGTTCGTTTGTTTATTTTTCAGCTGTTTAATTAAAACTTTTATAATTAACACATTTTTGTTTAAAGAGATTTACACTAAAACCACATCCTGTCCATTAAAAATGATAAAATCACTGCAATAAACTTAAGACTATAAAACAATATGAAATAAATAGACATTAAAATAAACATTATATATGATTATAGTTTAGCGATTTAAAGCCTTATTAAATGACAAATTAAATTAAATTAAATATAATTTTTAGTAAAAATAATTTATATTTAATTTAACCAAAAATGCACTTTTCTTTAAATTTAATTTTACATATTTAATAAAAATATAATCCATAAAACTAAATAGTAAAAAATAATCAATATTATCAGATGAACAGTTAGTGTTTATGATGATGATGATGATGATGATGATGTTTATCAGTAGTTTTAGCAGTATTATATCTGTAAACCACACTGGAGTTTGAACAGCAGTAAAAACACACACTTACATACACACAAACACAAGCAGGCTGTTTTTAAAGTACTGACATGTCACGCGCGCCGTTCACCCGCATGTAATTACCCCCACCCGAAACCCGAGCGCGCGTTCAGTACAACCAATCCACGTGATCCCGCTTGAATATTAAGGTAAATAATGCAGCGCATGTCGTATTTTGTGCAACGTTCATGTATCCACACACACACACACACTCAGTCACACACACACACAACAAGAAATACGCAAAAAAACAACAACAGCGAACAGGTGCACAAAATGTTGCATTATTAATAGGTGTGGGGTGCGGGGTAAGAGGGTGGGGTGGGGGTGAGTGCAGAGGGGCAGTTGGTTGAATCTTTACCAGCAACTAAAACTCCAAATGACGGTCAGGTTTCAAATCACAAAAACAAACAAACAAACAAACAAACAAACAAACAAACAAACAAATAAAAAGATAGATATGATAAGATAATGATAGACAGATAGACAGACAGACAGATTGCTAGAAAGATAGACAGACAGACAGACAGATAGATAGATAGATAGATAGATAGATAGATAGATAGATAGATAGATAGATAGATAGATAGATAGATAGATAGATAGATAGACATAGATAGATAGATAGATAGATAGATAGATAGATAGATATAGATAGATAGATAGATAGATAGATAGATAGACGATATAGATAGATAGAGATAGATAGATAGATAGATAGATAGATAGATAGATAGATAGATAGATAGATAGATAGATAGATAGAAGGTTCCTAAAGGTTCCGGAGTACCATGGGAACAGATTACGCTAACTGGAGTTAGCCTAGCTTCATTTGCTAACTTCTTTGTTATTTTTCTTTCACTATACATTTTAAATGTTATTTCCGATTAGTTATAAATGAACTGCTGATGTTTATTCTGTATAAAATACTTTTCTTTTTATTTCTCTGCGGTTATTATAGCTTTAGAATTTAATGTTGCTTTTGTAACGCGGGATTTACAATAATATAATAAATAAATAATCGTAAAGATCCGCTGGTACTGAACAGCTTTATTACATTTACTTTTATATTTATTTATACCTTTAAAATGAAAATAAACGAAACCAAAAAAAAGAAAACCATCCAGTTTCCTCCAGTCAAATATTTTCCTGCTGTATTTCACTCTTTACTCTGTCTTTTATTTATTAATCTTCATATTTACACTATTAAAAATAATTTAAGCTAAATAAAAATTACTTTTTTATTAAAACCGTCAAACTTTACGAAAACGTCAGTTACGTCATACCAACAAAGAAATCATTTACAAACTCACTGTTTAAAGCAGCGATAAAGGGACATTTATTAAACCACATGTCCTTCTGAAACATGAAGTCCAGAGAGAATTTCTACAAATATAATCTAAAGTTTGATACACACTTCATTTATTCATAAGGAATCTTTAACCCGCATGGAACAGAAAAGAAATAAAAGGTTTTATTTATAGAGGAAAAAGATTTCAGGCAAGTAATTTGTTCAATTAAGTTATTTGGCAACCCATTAATTATTTACAATGAATAAAAACTCTGCATAAAACATGTTATTAAAAAAAAACATTTTTTACAAACGAAATAACAAACAATATTTTCCCTCTAAATCATTTCAGATACACAAAAACTCTTTTATACATGTAATTAAATCTGTGCGCAGTAATTTCCTTTGTATTTTACAGAAAAAGACGTCATTTCCGGTACTGACACATTATTCACAATCTTACACACCTCTGACACACACAAACACACACACACACACACACACACACACACACACCAACAACACACTGTGTGTGTGTGTGTGTGTGTGTGTGTGTGAGTTCCTGTTCCTGTACACTTCTTTAGGAGGAACCAAAATGCACTGAATATAGAAGAACTGGTTTTGTTGGCAATTTTCTCTATAAATGATTAAAAATCAGTTTTTATTCATTGTAAATAATTAATGGGTTGCCAAATAACTTAATTGAACAAATTACTTGCCTGAAATCTTTTTCCTCTATAAATAAAACCTTTTATTTCTTTTCTGTTCCATGCGGGTTAAAGATTCCTTATGAATAAATGAAGTGTGTATCAAACTTTAGATTATATTTGTAGAAATTCTCTCTGGACTTCATGTTTCAGAAGGACATGTGGTTTAATAAATGTCCCTTTATCGCTGCTTTAAACGTTTAAAGGGACCTAAAGGGACCTTAGAGGCCGCAGCTGTTGTCCCTGAGAGTGTGTGTAACACACACTCGATTATTGTGTAAAGGATCTTTTAGTGTAATCGAGCTTTAGCTTTTATCGTGTCTGATTTTTCTATATTCTTGATTTAACTCACACTTCCTGCTTAACATTTCCTAATATTCTACAAGCACAACACCAGGAGGTCACCTTCACACACACATACTCGCACACACACATACACACAGGCATAATAGACAATGAAAGAAAGTGCAAAGAAATGAAAATAAAAACAAACAAGATTTTAAAACATTTATATTTAAAAAAGCAAAAATTAACCAGCATCTTTTTATTTTATTCTCCAAAAAAAGAAACAGAAAAAAAATCCAGTTTTAGTTATTAATATCTGTAATTCTAAGGGTTACTTTCACTTTTCTCTATCAATTCTTTAGTAATTCTTTAAATAGAATATTTTGCTCAAAAAAACATTTTATCTTTCAGCTGAAAAAATGGAAACAGATGATCAGAAATTCAGATTAGAAATTTAGGCAATATGACCTGCAACATCATTTGCTTTATATTATATTATATTATATTATATTATATTATATTATATTATATATTATATTATATTATATTATATTATATTATATTATATTATATTTATATTATATTCTTTTTTATATTAATACACATAAAAAGTGCAAAATTAATTAAATGTACATGAAAAAAAATGCTTGACATCCAAATAACTTTTGGATATTTTGGTAATATTTTTGTTGTTATTTTATTTTTATTTTTTATAAATGACATAAATTAAAATGGGATCAGAAAAACTCACGTATATGAAAAATAAAGAAAAATAACAACAAAAATATTACCAAAACATCTGGTTATTGTGTTAAATTTAAAAAAATAAATTAGTAATAAAAAATTATTAATAACATTTCTAAATAAAACAATTTCCATATATTTTCTATTTTTTCATATTTATTTGATATGTTTATGTTTCTTTTTAGTTTTCTGTTTGAGATTTAAGACTTCTTTAATTCGATTCGATTTATTTTGGATGAATATTGTGAATTTATATTTACAGATTTTGACACCCAAATTTAACATCTATATTATATATCATATTTACTCTAATTTAAAATCTGTGAAATGAATAATATGCATAAAAAAGGCGCGGTATTTTTAATAAACAGTTTAAATAAATATAAAATATATTCGGATAATAATCTGACTGAAGGTTAGGAGTCACACTGCGGAGGGATACTTTTGCGAGGCAAATAAGAGTGATGAATTTTGTTTAGGTCATCGGGACACACACACACACACACACACACTATTGACACTGATCTGACATGGGAAAGAGCGCCTGGGGAAATCAGCCTTAGTGCCATTTGCTGGTGATGAATTTAAAATCAATTCTCCATTTTCTCATTTCAACACTTTATAAAACGCGAATTTTTTGGTGTTTTGGTGGTGTTTTTTTTTTAGGGGCACGCGAGACTTTCCTCTTTTCGTAAAGGATGTTTTAATTCACCTTCTCCATATTTATATAACTTTAAAATTACAGTGTGACCCTGCAGCCACGCGCGTGAAAAAATAGAGCTTATTATACAGCGTGTGTAATAAATGAATAAAACACGTGACTGGTAAAGGTTTTAAATAACATCTATATTGTCTTCCTACATCAACCAAAACTACTGGAGCGTCTGATGAGACAGTTTATAAAGAAATTAAAATAAATTATTAACAGATTCTTCGGTACTATTTTATCAATTTTATTAATTATAAAAAAATATAAAACCAGAATTTTAAGAGGAAAAACTTTTAAAACGGGTCAAATTTGACCCAAAGACAACAGAGAGGTTTTATTTCCTAAACAATTCCATCCTCTCTCAGTCCACCAACAAAAAACTCATCAAGCCTTAAAATAATAAATCTAATTAAATCTAATTAATAATATTCTAATAACTCGTTATAGTTTAATGCGTGGATCTACGTCGGAATTGTGGATAAATTTATTATTAAAAAAACCCGAATTATTCCGCCATTAATATAGTCACATTAGCCAAATTATTTATCACAGGATTAAACGTTCGGTTTTATTAATAAAGTGCTGATTATTTTCTTTAAATAATAATATTAATAATTTATTCTGATTGCTATCTAATATTCAAATTGATCTTTTATTTGAGTATTATATGTTTTTTTTTTAAATAAAATTATAAATCAGATTTTTATATCCTGTGTTTGTGTTAAAAAAAAAAACGGCAAACTGAAATGATGTAAAATATGAATTATTTATGATTTCCTTAAATAATAAACAATAAAACTAAACATGACCGAAAAATATCAACACACTTTAATTAATTACACACTTTAATCATTATTGTGTTTCACAGGTTTTTCCTGAAATCTTACAGATACTAAACACGAGATAAAGTTTAACCTGCTGAAATAAACTTATCTGAAAAGTTTGATTTATTATTTACATTTAAATAAAATACACACACACACACACACACACACACACACACACACATTGATATTATAATTAGAAATATACATATAAAAATTGTTTATTTTATTTATAAACTATATGGTCGTCTTATTGATGTTTTTTTTTTATACGCAATTTAGATAAGAAACAAAAATAAAAAGGTGATAATAATTAAATATATAAATAAATAAATAAACACACTTGTTGGGTCGGTGAAGGAATTCCATTTTAACATCATTGTACTTTTTTATTTTATTTTAATGGTTTTTTTTTAATTAACAAAATATTCCAAAAGGCAGTCTGGCTGTCACGTGCGTTTGAATAATGAAACCGTTATAAAGCGCATTTTTGGTTAAAGGTGTGTGTTCAGTGCCGGTTGGAGCGGCAGGTGCGCTTCCTGCTCACAGTAACTCGACACCTGCTTTCCACCTGAAAGCTCCGGCTGTTCCGCGGACGCACGTGGCCTCCCGGTGCCTCCTAACCGAGCCGGTGTGAAATGACAGCGCGCGCGCTTGGCAGCTGTTCATAATGCCGCTCATTATCAATTAATAACGCAAACGGAATAGAGAACGACTAAACCTGCGCGAGACGGGATTTTAATACGGGGTTTTTTCCTTCAATTTTTCTTTTTTTTTTTTGTCGGTTACGCGCTTTTCTTCTTCCTCATCTCTTCTTCTCTCTTTCTTCTCTTCTTCTTCATCTTCTTTCTTCTTCTCTTCTTCTTCTTCTTCTTCTTCTTCTTCTTCTTCTTCATCTTCTTCTTCATCTTCTTCTTCTTCTTTATATTCTTCTTCTTCTTCTGTATATTCTTCCTTTTCTTCTTCCTTATCTTCTTCTTCATCTTCTTCTTTATTTCGCAACTGTTGCTTTACATGCGCGTTTTTTTTTAATTTGTTCCAAATGACGGGTCGTGTTTAATATTCAAAAAGGTTTAAAATGAATAAACAATAAAAATTAATAATTAAAATAATATAAATATTATAAAGATATTTATATCAAACATTATTTTAACCCAAACCTGAACTCACACATGCACAAGTTTCGAATAATCATAATTATATAAGAATAGGTTATTATATGTAATGTTATTATTATTATTATGATGATTATTATTATTATTATATTATTATTATTATTATTATTATTTACTTGCATTGTGTCTCTTTAAAGACAAAAGAAACATTTAGAGGAAAGTAAGGATAAAAATGAAGTATTAAAAAAACTCTCGGTTTGAGATGTCTGTGTGTGGATTTTTTTAAAATGTGTGTGTGGGCTTGTTTTGAGATGTGTGTGAGGATTTTTTAAGAGATGTGTGTCTGTGTGGATTTTTTAAAATGCGTGTGGATATTTGAGATATGTGTGTGTGTGTGTGTGTGTGTGTGAATTTTTGAGATGTGTGTGTGTGTGTGTGTGTGTGTGGCTGGTTTGAGATGTGTGTGTGTGGATTTTTGAGATGTCTCAAAACAGCAAACAACAAACAAACAAACACTTCGTGTAGAACAACCGGAAGCTGTGCGTTTTGTAATAATAATAATAATAATAATAATAATAATAATAATAATAATAATAATAGTAATAATAATAATAATAATAATAATAGTTGTAACTGATCCTTTACAGCGTGGAATTCTTTATATAAACACTCCTAATATCAGATATTTTCCCAATAATTTAACAAAGAAAAATCCAGAAATAAAAATGCAAAGAACTAGAAAAATAAGAAATAAGTACGAAGCGCGCGCTCACCTTGTCCCGAGCTGTATCTGGAGAAATTTCCGGGATTTTGGCAACTCGAACCAGGATGTTCAAGCAGCATTGCGGCAGAGGAACACAAACCAAACCAAACCAAACCAAATAAAAAACAATAAAACACACAATTAAATAAAAAACAACTTGATTAACAAACGCAAACCTAATAAAAAAAAAACAACAACTGCAAATCCAATTAAATAAAGAACCCTATAGTGTGTTCTATTCGGATCGCGCGTGCATGAACTGTTAAAGATCCAAGTCCAGACAAACAGCGCGCGAGATTATATAAATAGAATATAACGGAAAAGTGGAGGAGCTCGCGCCTGCCGGTGCTTGCTCTGCGCTAAAAAGTTTTCTTCTGCCGCTTTACACGCGCCTGCACGATTGTTCACGCGCGTTAGCTGATCTCCGTTTGCTATTGGTGCCCTGCTTTTGCATAACAAAGTGTGTGTGTAAGTGTGTGTGTTGGGTGTTCGAGCGCTCTGTCCACGGTGCTGAAGAGGTGGAGCACATGGGCCGGAGTGTAAGCCCCGCCCCTTCCGTCGGGGAGAATTTAATTTATAAAGAGGAAATAAGCTTTGATAAAAGGTTTAAAATAATAATAATAATAATAATAATAATAATAATTAAAACGCTGTATAAAAATTTCCGTGTTAGGGGGCGGAGTCAAGGTCTAAACTGGGTCAAAGTTCAGCAGCTACGTCATTTTCGTTGTAGGTGAATTTTATTTACTATTTACATTGCAAAGAATAGTTTAACGACAATTCTGTTTAATTTCTGTTTCTTTATTAAGGTTAAAAGGGGAAATTGTTGCTAGGCAACCGAGGAAACCGTTTGTTGTGCATTTGAGCGAGTTAAATAGTGCGGCTGATTTAATCAGCCGGTGACACACTTGCATTGACTAACAAGTCTTTTTAACCCTTTTGTAGATTTTTTTTTTAATTTTTAGAATTATTTGTCCTGCGGTACGGGATGATCGCAATAAAAATGTGTGTTAACTTTAGTTTACATCCAAATAGTTGGAGCATCTACAACTTCAAACTCGAGCCTATAGTACAACCATTCCAGATCTACATACACGATACACCCACCTCACCGGCGGAACCCCCATCAAACTGTTCCACAAACGTCTAGAACCTCCTTGTGTGATGTTTAATAGCCGTTAGCGATTGTTGTTTGATCTCAGTGTCATACTGTAGGATATCAGATGTGATAATATCAGACTATGGGACGATTAAAACACATCAAAAACAGACAGATGCCAAAGAAGACTTGCTTTTACATCATCAGTCTGTTCCACGTTCGGTAACCCGGGTTCTCTTTCGAAACATTAGCTAACAGCAAAGAAAATTAACCTGTAGTCTTCATTTTGCTCATGCCATCACTCAATAAATTTCTCTTCTTCCTCTGGACTCATTTCCACATTTTACCCTGATGGTTGTCAGGGTCAGCGCTCCTATTGGTTCTTGGTCTGATGGCAGCTATAGTTCTTACTAGAACCAGGAAGTATGATCATATTAGTCCAGTTCTGTCAACACTGCCCTAACTTCCTGTCACACACTCTGTCCATTTAAAACTAGATTAAAGACTCATCTCTTTAACCTGACTTACACATAACACACATTGTCATTATCCAAGCCTAATAATCAGGACAACCGGAACCGGGGACCTGCAATGTAGTAGGTACATCATAAACAGAATAGAATCTACGCTAATATTAGCCACCAGATCTCATATGTATCCAGTCTAGATGATGGATCAGCACCTGGAGATGAAATTTCAGAGGAGTTTAGGACTACAGTAGATGAGCTCCAAAGACAGATCCCTAATGAAGACCATGTCTCCTAGACAGCCATCCGGAACCAGATGAGTCTAACTTTACTGCAGCATGGAACAACCTGCTGGTTCGTCTGATCAGAGGAGAACATTGACACACTACTTTTCTATCTGATTCTGTAAAGCTGCTTTGACTGATCAGATCCCCACCAGTCACATGGCACCATCTAACCTGCAGAGTGGAAGGATGGAGCTTATTATAGAAGGAGGAGGAGTAAGACTAACATCTGGATCAGGATGATTGAAATACACAGATGGATGGGATGGGCATGTGTTCCATGCTGATATTTTGACCATCTCTCTCTCTCTCTCTCTCTCTCTCTCTCTCTCTCTCTCTCCGTCCAGTCATCTCCACTTCCGCAGATTGCTAAAGTGTTAATGCACCTGGGGTCCCACTCCAGCGCGCCGTCTCAATCAGGCCTTATTGCTCTTCCACAAAGGACAGCGGCATTTAGACCTTGCGACACACGCGCGGCGGAGACGACACGCCTTCCCGCCGCCCGAGAGACACTTCATACTTCCTGCTTTTGCCTAAAGTGGATGGCAGATCAAACCACTGCATTATTCTCGAGTGGGACTTTGCTTTTTTAAAATGATTGTGTGTTTGGGCGTCTATGAATATTAATGTGTGAGTGTGTGTTTTTTCCACATTGGAAGGACTTGGCGGAGGACGGGGGTGGGGGGTGGTGGTGTTAGGGTTGGTGAATGGTGTCTGGAAGCAAGGGGTCATTTGTCTGTTTTGGAAAGCTCAGTGACATTTTTATTTTCTGCTCTCTGAAGACGTGCAATCACAGTTTTATGCTCATGTACAGCCCACCCCACCCTACACACACACACACACACACACATACACACCGGAGCCGGAGTGTGTTTATGAGAACCATAAACAATAAAGAACTGTACCCATTTGCATAAAGCTGAAAAACAGTTTTACAGACATTAAAAACCAGAGCATTTATCTCTCCCTCTCTCTCTCTCTCTCTCTCTCTCTCTCAGTCTCTCATCTCTCTCTCTCTCTCTCTCTCTCATCTCTCTCTCTCTCTCTCTCTCTCTCTCTCTTTCTTCATTTTTTTTCTTTCTCTCTCTTCTCTCTCTCTCTCTCAACTCTCTCGCTCTCTCTCCTCTCATCTCTCTCTCTCTCTCTCTTTCTCTTTCTTTCTCTTTCTTTTACTTTATCTCTCTCTCTTTCTGTATCTCTTTATCTCTCGTTCTCTTTATCTCTCTTTTTCTATCTCTTTCTGTATCTATCTATCTATCTATCTATCTATCTATCTATCTATCTATCTATCTATCTATCTATCTATCTATCTATCTATCTATCTTCCTCTGTCTTTCTCTCTTTATCTCTCTCTGTCTCTCTCTCTCTCTTGATCTTTTTTTCTATGTCTCTTTCTTTCTATATCTCTATTTTTACTCTCTCTCTCTTTCTCCCCTCTTTCTTTCTATATCTCTATCTATATCTCTCTCTTTCTCTTACTCTCTCTATCTCTCTCTTTCCCTTTCTCCTTCCAGCACTTTGGTTTTGATTTGTTTTTAAACAACAAAAGAAAAAAAGGCGTAATAAAGTTGTTTATTATTAAATATGACAAACTGTATGAAGTCGAACCATCAACCAGGTCCAGACTAAAACTCAGCAAAACCTTAAATCAGTAAATCATGTCAAAATGTCATTCTGCTTTCTTAAAGGTTCTTTAAAGGTTCCATAACGGTTCTATTTCCTACGTGGAACCTTTTTCTAGAAATCCAACCTCAGTCTAACGTGAGATGCGTTTGAGTTCAACTCGAATCCCGGCTGGTGGACTGATCCCATCCCATCCGTGATCTACTAAATATAAAAGTGAGTTTTCTAAAGAAATCAACTAGAGAATTTGGTGTAAAGGATCCTGTTCTGGAGGTGGGGCAGTTAGTGGACCTGTCCCACCATTAACACCCCCCCACACACACACACACAGTGGGACGCCATGGTATGACTGTCATGATCAATCATGGGCTTGAATGGGCTGCCTTGTGTCAGGAAGGAGGGCACCAATCACACGCCTCATTAAGCACGCTTGGTTACTCCATGCAAGAGCGCAGTACAGACACCCCGCCTGTTGCTCTCAGCTGTAAACACACATCCACTTTTACTACATTCGAAAACAAGCCAGTTCGGGAAGAAAGCAGCAACGAATAACTAGAATAATAAAAGAAAAAAACCCCCCCGATATATTTCTGTATCTCGTACTACACTGTAATCTTTATATCACATTTTAGGATTGATAAAAATAAAAGGTTAAAAGTAACCGATCGTTATTATACACGTTCTAGCATTAGCCTAGCCGCCAGCGCTGATTATTCTGGTGGAACGGCTCCATCTGGCAGCGACGGCTTCCTCGGCAGCTGGTGAAACTGTCGAACCGCTTGGCTCGGCCGCTCCCTCGGCATTTAACGGCCTCGCCGAGTTCCCCAACCATTCAGGAACCGAGGTCCTCGAACCAGTGACACCACTGGGTCTTTTGTTTGTCTCTGTGGTTTCTCTGTGTCTCGATGCTCTGCTGTTACTGCCGGTACATCTGATTAGACACGGTGAGGCAGGAAGTGCTTATTATTGCGTGATTTGGACGTCAATGTGAATAAAACAGATGAAAAGAATAGAAGATTGTGGGTTCGATTCCCAGCTTCACCAATCCACCACTGATGGGCCCCTGAGCGAGGCCCTTAAGCCCCCCCCCCATGGCTCAGTTGTATAAAAGAGTTTAATGTAAGTCATGTCTAGTAAATGCTTGGGGAAGATTATGGGTTTAATTCCCAACAGCACCAAACTGGAACTACTGGGCCTCTTGAGGAACTAATAATCAGGTTATGCTACAAACATTAACTAGCAGGTTAGATTTAGAGTTGAACAGCTTTTGCTAATTTATAAACAATTTATTAGGAACATTTTCCATTTAGACCGAAATAATGGATCATCCAAACGGATCGATGCTAATCATGTTAGCTTATATCGCATAGCTTCAGTTCAGTTTCCTTTTTTCTTTTTTTTCTTTTTTTTTTGCAACCTGGATTGTTACAGGTTGTAATTTGTTAAGGTTAAGTAGGTTAAGTAGATGGTTAAGTCATGTCAGGCTTCTGTTAAAGCTTCTCCTTAACATGTTTGCGTGCAGCATTTGGTTCAACAGCAGGTCCCCGTGGAGCAGAACCCTGGAGATAAAGAGGGAAAGTGCGCTTCGGTTCAAAGGGCCACGCCACATCCGAGCGAGCACCAACCTCCGAATATTGACATGCTAATGATGTGCAAGTCGGCCAACAAAAGCCGCGGTGCTCTGACTGCACGCAGCCACAATGGCCCTTAACCCGAGCGCTGACATATTTACGACCCGACATGTGTCGCTTGTTTCACGCTCACACAATGAGGAGAACCCCGCTGGAATCTGCGCACTCTCCCAACCCGCCGTTTAGCTTTTCTTTGTCTGCCGCAGCCCCGTATTTCACTCGCTCTATACTGACCTCCAGGGCCGGAGCTCCGTTTGGAGTGTTTCTGTCAGGCTTTGTTGTTATAAAAAGGAGCATCATGCTGCCTCTTCGACACAACAACATCTCAGAAACACTGAGAGCGGGGTTAAAGGTCAAACCACTTAGGAGGAGATAACCCTGGGCTGATGGAGGCGGACGCAAGGGATGCTGACCTGTCCGGGACGCGTCTGACTCCTAGGTGGTCTCTGGACCCTGGGACAAAAAAAAAAAAACCCTGACTGAGGAAATAAATCTGAAAATATTTGTTATAAAGATTTTTAAGTATTTAATGTTGTAAATGTTTTATTACATGTACTAAAAAAACTTAAAATTGAGGAGCTTATTTAATTATTGATGCAGGTTTTATTCCCAACTAATTGAAATGCTTTGGACAAAAATCTTTAACTCACCTGTAACAAATATTATATAATGTTAAATGCAAATTCTATAAAAAAAATATAAATGAATCGTTAATTGTTTTCCTTAATTGTCTTTATATTGTAATTAAAAAAAACTTGTAGGACAGAAAAGACAGAAATTCTGGAAAAAAATTCTATTTCTATCCTCAATTTCTAAATTTCTATTCTCATTTCTAGAAATTTACACACACAACTTACACACACACTTACACACACACACACACACACACACACACACACACACACACACAAATTGACAGTAACAAGCACAAAAAAACCCCAATTCCAATGTACAAAATGCAAAAAAATGTAAAATTCACAGATGGATGAGAAGCGTGTTAACGTGTGTGTGTGTGTGTGTAAAAGTTCATGATTTGTTTGTACATTGTCTGTACCGTAGTGTTGGACTGATTTGAAAGACACCTCAGGGATTATTATTATTATTTTGTCCCCGTCCCGTGGTCTGAGTGTCTGATTCCTCCGTCTCAATATTTCTCATAAACTTCTCCTCTTTTTTTCTTTTCTTCCAGGTGACGATTTGCAGCTCGGCCTCTAATGATGGATGAAACGACTCGCTTGCAAAATGAATGTATTTATTATTTGTAATTTATCCAGGTATTAATCACGCGCGGTGTCGGCATACCGCGGACAAATGGGCTGTCAGGAAGTGCACGGAGGTCAGGTGTTTAAAAGCTGGCATTTATCATGGTGTCATGATTACACGTCATTACCGCTGAGCTGGTCTTGATTAGAAAACAATTCATTGAGCTTTCTGCAAATCATACAGGTTGAGAGACGCGACTCGCCGCAGCTGAGCTGATATTCCTCATTTTTTCTTCCATGGAATTGTTTTCATCAGCGAGTTACGGCCATTATGCTTTCAACGCTTTTAGAGGTCCGTCGCTGAGTCGAGTCAAGACAGCAGAAGATGAATGAACCCTGGTGTGTGTGTGTGTGTGTGTGTGTGTATGTGTGTGTGAACTGAGACACTGTGGGTTTTTTATTTTTTTATTCGTCTGTGTTTCTTTCTTTACAGCAGCGGGATTTAAAAATTACGGCCCAGAGATCGATGACTAGTTGTGAGCTAGTTTAGGCAGGTATAGAGGTAGTCTAGTTAGTTATAGAGCCAGTTTAGACAGTAAAGAGCTAGTTTAGACAGCTATAAAGCTAGTTTGGACAGGTATAGAGCTAGTTTAGACAGATATAGAGCTAGTTTGGACAGGTATAGAGCTAGTTTAGACAGATATAGAGCTAGTTTGGACAGGTAAAGAGCTAGTTTGGACAGGTAAAGAGCTAGTTTAGACAGGTATAAAGCTAGTTTAGACAGGTATAGAGCTAGTTTAGACAGGTATAGAGCTAGTTTAGACAGGTATAGAGCTAGTTTAGACAGGTATAAAGCTAGTTTAGACAGGTAAAGAGCCAGTTTAGACAGGTATAGAGTTGGTTTAGACAGGTATAAAGCTAATTTAGACAGGTATAGTCGGCACAGCAGATAATTGAACCCTGGTGTGTGTCTGTATGTCTGTGTGTGTGTGAACTGGCATTGTTTTATTTCTTTATTCATCCTTGTGACTTTCTGTGTTTATAAATCACGGTTAAGAGAGCAATGACCTCCAGCCTGTAATCTTCGTCGCCTCAGACTTATGACCCACTTTCTTGGAGGAACAGGAGGGCACTTGGAGGTTAACTGTCGGGGGTTTATGGGGGGGGGTGTAAGGGCTTAAAGGGTGAGTGAGAAAGGAACTACAGAGCGATTGGGGTAGAGGAGGTCAAGGCGTATAAGACAAAAGGTCTGGATGGACTTTCATTCACAGAAGAGTCTCGATCAGCCGAGAAAAGTCACAAGGGTCACGTCCGAGTTCGTCCCTGTGTCTCGGTCATAATGGAAAGTTCAGCATTCAGCTATCAAAAGTTGTTGATTCTTTTCTTGCAACAGCAGATCCGTCAGCAGTGCAGCTGCACCTTCGAGGGTTTATATCATCTCTACAGCAACAGCACTTCCACAGAGACCTCTAAGAATTGGAAGGTGTTTGTTTAACATTAATAGAA
Source organism: Bagarius yarrelli (assembly GCA_005784505.1). Taxonomy (NCBI): domain Eukaryota; kingdom Metazoa; phylum Chordata; class Actinopteri; order Siluriformes; family Sisoridae; genus Bagarius; species Bagarius yarrelli. Next base: position 2,305,243 of record VCAZ01000029.1, read on the forward strand.
GGAGTCTCCAGATTTAGAACTTTGTAACAGTCAGTTTCCCGGGTTCGATTCCCCAGCAGGGGTCTTTCTGTGTGGAGTTCGCATGTTCTCCCTGGGCTTGAGTGTGTCCAGGTTCTCTGGTTTCCTCCCACAGTCCAAAAACATGTTAGATTGATTGGTGATTCTAAATTGCCCATAGGAGAGAGTGTGAGTGTATGTGTGTGGCCCTGTGATGGTCTGGCGACCTGTCCAGGGTGTCCTCCTCCTGCCTTTCGCCCTTTCAGAGACGGCTGGGATAGACTGCAGCAGAACCCTGTGACCCCGAATGAATGGATAAATTAAAATGATGTTAAGAATTTGGTCAAAGTCAACAGCACATTTATAAGCATAAAGATAAACCCGGAGCCGATTCAAAGGGATAAACGGACGTCTGCTTCATTAGCGTAGCTTCATAAGAGCGTTGGTTTATGTTGCTATGTTTTACTGCTTCGTGTCAGTAGACGTGTGCGGTCTTCCTTCACCCTTTAATCTGATCCGGGACAGACTTTAAGTGTCTGCTGGGGAGGGGGACAAGGGGACATGGATGTTCTCTTAATCTCTTAACCCCTGGATTTAGGACAAAATAGGCCAAGAAACAAGAGTGACAAATTGCACTTGAGCCCATGATACACATGCTACAGCTTCAACGCTCCAAATAAACACACACATGCTTGAAACGGCCAGTTCCTCAGTTGGTCAGATACAGGGTTTGGACAGATATGTTCAGGTTGAGCATCCAGGTGTCTGGTCTAGATAGCTGTAGGACTAGTTTAGACATATACAGCTAGTTGAGACTCATATTAGCACATTAGCTAGTTTGGTCAAGTATAGAGATAGTTTAGACAGGTGTAGAGCTAGTTGGGTCAGGTATAGAGATAGTTTAGACAGGTGTAATGCTAGTTTGGTCAGGTATAGAGATAGTTTAGACAGGTGTAATGCTAGTTTGGTCAGGTATAGAGATAGTTTAGACAGGTGTAATGCTAGTTTGGTTAAGTATAGAGATAGTTTAGACAGGTGTAATGCTAGTTTGGTCAGGTATAGAGATAGTTTAGACAGGTGTAATGCTAGTTTGGTCAGGTATAGAGATAGTTTAGACAGGTGTAATGCTAGTTTGGTCAGGTATAGAGATAGTTTAGACAGGTGTAATGCTAGTTTGGTTAGGTATAGAGATAGTTTAGACAGGTGTAATGCTAGTTTGGTCAGGTATAGAGATAGTTTAGACAGGTGTAATGCTAGTTTGGTCAGGTATAGAGATAGTTTAGACAGGTGTAATGCTAGTTTGGTCAGGTATAGAGATAGTTTAGACAGGTTTAGAGCTAGTTTGGTCAGGTATAGAGATAGTTTAGACAGGTGTAGTGATATATATCGTTTTACCGATGTCTGTAACACAGACATAAGGGATGTCTGGGATAAAAGCCGGCCCGCCACACCACCGCCAACAGACCCGAGTAAATGTAAAGAGTTGAGAAACGACAGCATACAAATATCCCAGTTCAGAAGTTCACTCAGATACTTGGACGTGAGACCATTAAGAGCTTTATAGATCAGTAGTAATATTTTATAATCAATACGACCTTTTATAAGCTAGTTTGGACGGGTATAGAGTTAGTTTGAACCTGGGTGCCTAGTTTGGGCAGGTGAGGGTTCGGACATGATCAGTGATGGCAGGATTTCCATCTGCTGAAACCTGAGTGTGTGGAAACTGTGGACAGCCACCAGGTAACAGCAGTAACACGATCCAGGTGAGCTGTCGCTGGCATCTGCTTCCCCACTACACCAAAACCCTCACACGGCCACGCAGGACCAGCTGCACATGCAGGAAAACACACACACACACACACACACAGCTGCAGATGAAGCGTTTAAACAGAAGGATGTCAGGAGCTGATGATGATGACGGTGTGTATTAATGCTTTTATGACTGTGGGTTTTTGAGGAATTATTCTAAGATGATTGGTTGTTTTTATCTTCTTGTCCACTGAAAGCTAAAATCTCTTCAATCCAGTCGACTCGATCGGCTTACCGAAACCAAGGAAAAAACAACAGCACAGACTTTACGTCATGCCTGAGACACACAATGACCTTTAGAGCTGAAGAGCTTAGACTGCTGTCCTGCAGCTGGAACTATGACAATGAAGAGCTTTTAGAAGAACAACAGAAGATCTCACACTTCCTGGATGAAGCCCTGAGCTGGAGAAAGAAAGGAAGGAAGGATGATGATTATGATGGATTTGCAGCTCATTGTTTGTTTATGTCTCTCTCTCTCTCTCTCTCTCTCTCTCTCTCTCTCTCTCTTTCTCTCTTTCTCTCACTCACTACCTCAGAAATTTTGTTTTTACTTCCTAGTATAAGATATTCATGTTCATACATAAAAAAACACACTTAATGTTGATCCGGACCTCCACTGATCAAGAGTATTAAACCTACATTAGCTGAAACACACACACACACTTACACGCACACACACAGATGGTGCTTGTTTTTTAAGAGGACACACGCTTTAAAATAAATAAATAAATAAATAAATTCAGTTGTCCATTTCTAAATCTCCGAGCAGATTAATAAAATCTGATTCTGTCTTGGTTTTTTCTTTATAATAAGCCGCCGAGCTTCGGCCCGAGGATTAAAACCTGCACCGCATTTAAAGGAACAGTTAAGGGGAAAAAAATGTTAAAATCCAGCAAACACAAAGTACATCTTAGCCCAAATTCCCTTCATCAGATAAAATTCGATGCACAAATTATCCGTCACCTCCACCACAGGCTCCGCCTCCATATTTTAAGCCACGCCTCCAACTAGATCTGACACCAGACCATGTGCTGAGTTTAAAAACCTGATTCGGCTTCATGATGAGGCTTCAGGTTCACAGTGATAAAAGGATAAACTGATAGCCGTAAACTTCCGTTATCTTAAAAGAAAGAAAATTAACCCCGTAATGGTCAATCGATCATGTTTGACACTTCCTGTTATTATGGTTATTATTAATAATAAAGATTTGTATATTTCATCATTCACAACTGTTTTTAAGCTGTCCTGATCCTCTGGGTCACTTTGTTAGAGAGATTAAAGGTTAAGCACACACACACACACACACACACGCACACTCATCGTTTTTTTATGATAAGGTCAAAGGTTATATAAGAGCATAAAGGAGGCTGGACAGATGAACTGGGGTCAAAAGGTCATTAACACTAAACCCCACATTCAGAATCCTCAGAATCCTCAGCTACCTGAAACAAGTATGTTACCAGATACCAGTACGTGGATGTTAGATTTTTTGTCCAATCAGGTTTCAGTTTCTATGTGTTGCCATGTTAATCTAATCTGCCCTTCAGAATCAGTAGCGCTGCCCATGTGACTTACACTATAGAAGCAGTGCAGATTGATCACTGGTTAAACACTGGTTCTATCAGAATTCAGGAATTAGAATTCAAGTTCGCCTAGACACAATGACGTCAGCATTTTCCGTCCTCTGATTGGTCGATCAGAGTAAAACTGTTACAGTCTAGCACAGACTAGCGAAACATGTCTGTACAGGTGAATTAGAATTTTTACCCACACAACGGCTGACGGAGGAGAAAAGTAATTTGGTTTTGGACAAACTTAAAAGCAAGTTTTTAAGGTGGATTTTTCCGGTAAAGTTGTAGATGGTGAGGAGATAACTCACCAACCCTGAAGATAACTAGCTTGTCTCAGCGCGGGAATGAGTTTATTCCCCACTTCCAGAGCAGCTCCGCCAACCGCTAACACTGACTTACAGCCTTTAAATGTCTGATAGATTTGATTGATATCTGTAATGTTTTTGTGACGTTATATTAATATTAAGATAAATATTGATTCTGAACTGTTCCAGATGTTGTAGGTGGTACAGTTGTGGTTGTAGTGTAGAGGTTTGGAGTTGTGTGTTAACGGGTTTCTTGTCTCTCTGTCTGTAATTCCACGCCGTGTTATATTGTGTGTTTGTTTAGTATTGATGTGTTTCTATAATTGGGATGTGATAGTGGGGGTATTAAGAGGGGTATCAGTCGGGGTAAATCTACACTGAAGGACCAGCTACCAAATGCACCACTGCTATACAGAGTCTAATTGGTAGAAGGTGCAATGATATAGTTTTTAAATTAATATTATTTTATTTTTTTTGCCTGAAAGATACATAGAACAGGACAAGAACCCAAAACAAATCTCAGAACTGAACTGTGACTTTATAAACAAATAAAAGTTTACAACCAAATACAAAACCGATTAAAAGCTAAATAACAGTAATAAATTTTAAAAATTAAATTTTAATAATTAAAAAAACATCCCTTTGGATACTCAAATGATTTTCCCCTCAAAACGTTCCCCTTAATATTTCCGCTTCCGGTTATAAAGCTTTTTAAAGTCTCGGCGCGCCATCTGGTGGTACTAAAAGAAATAACATCTTTATTGTGACAACCTTCAAAATGATTATTAACACAGCGATAAAACTTTACTTTAAACAATAATTAAAAACTAACAAAAATTGTAAAAAATTTAATAAAAAATAAATAAACTTTTTACACTGACGTTTCTGTGCTTTTTTAAAAAAAATTTTAATTCTAAAAGAGGTCACATTTAACATACATAATTGTACAGTATAATTATTTCCATTTATTATTGTGATTCCCCTTTGTGACGTCACAAAACTCAAACGACTGCTTCTTCTATACACACAGGCACGCTGTTCTTCTGCTCCTTTTCTCTTCTTTTTTTCAAAGCAATAATTGAAACAGAAAAAGTTGGTCATCAATTTGGGGTCATCAACCCCCTAAAAAAGAGTCTAGAAACGCTGTGATGTTTTATGGGCAGATTAGAGAACCGTGCAGATGTTCAGGTATCGAGGCGTTCCTAATAAATTGAGGGAGAAAGAATGAGAGAATGAATGCACTCTCAGCTGATCACATGTTTAATGTTGTTTCTCTCCAGATGAACAGTGAAGTGAAGGTCCGCTGCTTCAGAGACATTCGAGACGTCGTGTTTGGTCTCACTCATCAGTGGGTTTCTGTCCTTCTGTTCCTTTCTTTAGTTTTTTAAAACTCGTGATTAGAAACTGATCCTCTGTCACTCTTCTCATTTCAGCGAGTGGAAAACTGCCAGCAGAAAACTTTCACACAAGGTGATCCTTCCTTCCTTCCTTTCTTCCTTCCTCCCTTCCTTTCTTTCTTCCCTCCTTCCCCAGCCTTTCCTCTGTTCTTTCTATCCTTCCTCCTTCCTCCCATCCTTCCTTCCTTCCCTTCTACCTTCCTTCCTTCCTCCTTCCTCCCATCCTTCCTTCCTCCCATCCTTCCTTCCTTCCTTTCTTCCTTCCAGATTTATTATCTGAATGAATATAAAACACCCAGACTTTTTTTTTTTATTGGACTTTACTGTCCCTTTGTCCTTTGTAAAGTTCTCCAGACTGGAGCTGGTGGTCTTGTGCTCAGCGTTGGTAAAGATCTTGTGGTCTTTGGTTACACAGTCCGTCCTGCCGTCACTCATTGACGCTGTGGGAATCGAACGGGTTCTGAGTGCAGAAGCACGTCTACGCGGCACCTACCAGGGGTAACGATAACCTTCACAAACGTTAAGGTCACATAGAAACTGAAATCTGATTGGATAAAAAAATCTAATATCTACATCCACGTACTGGAAGCAGTGCAGCGAGAGAAACACTACGAAATGAAGATAATAAACTGCTGGAATAAATTAATACCATTTAATAGAACAAATATCAGAATTTAGGTTGTAAATGGAGGTCAGTGATTCTGACAGTGTTTAGAACAGCAGAGAACCACTGACTGACCCGGACTGCACATCACTGGTCTAAATGAACGAGAATAAATTTAAGACAGATCTTTATTTTCTGTTCTTCTGTCCTTTTCCAGATCCCCAGAAGATCCATCCGTCTGTGTAAGCAGCTTCCTGAATGGACTTCTTACTCAAATTAAAGAAGCAATGAAACAGGCTCTCCTGAAATTCTCCTCTGTTAAAACTCCGTCTGGAAGCTTCCAGAAATCTGCGACTGCTGGAAAACATTCGCGCAACTGCTCCCTGATCGATCATCTCACAGCCTCATCCACGAACACCATCATCGCTGAGATCATACCTCTGTGTTGTCCGGATATTTCTTACAACCTTGAGCAACCTTTAACTTTTCAACAAGTCATAAACAGCATCATGAAGGCCATAAGACACGTCCACGAAGTTCAGAGAAGTTCCTCCGTGACCGATGACGAGAGGAGCACGTCCTCCGAAGGGGACGAGGAGAACCTTTTGAGCAAGCGGATTAGGATCAAGGCGACGCACACTGTTAGCGGAATCCTTCTTGAAGCAGGAGAAGAAATCTCCTCAGCGTGGTCACCACACTCCGATTATGGACCTTCAGACGAGATCACGGTCACGCCGTCGTCAATCCGTGTTCATCCGACGGCATCGAAAATCACAAAGACGCTTCTGAAAAGTTTGACGAAACAGCCATCATCCAATCAGAACTGGAGCGAACTGACGATTTCACGTAACGCGCTTCTTCCAGTTGCCTGCAAGATCTACAGAAGTGTACAGAAGAATGTGTTTTCATTCCTTCTCAAAGTCCAAATGTCAACCTCAACAAAGCTTTGTGAAGAACCAACAGAACGTGAACTTCAGGAAGTCGCACTAGGAAACGGTGAGAATCTTGTGTTAAAGCTTGCGTCTGAAGGTACTGACGTGTCCCTGATGAACGCTGTGGAGGTGATTGATGGTAGATCATCTGCTTGGGACGAAGAGCAGCTCTGCCTTGAGATGTGCACAGACGAAGTGATCAGACAAATTCTAACCATGTACAGGACGCAAGCCCAGTATCTGACGTCTGATCTTATCGAGTCCACGTGCGCTCAGCTAGTGACTGATGTCCTTGTCAAATATGTTCAAATCCTCCATGCAGAGAAGGAAAAAACCAGGAACATGTGGAGGTCCATCTCTTCACACGGGCCGCCCAGGAACCTATCATGTGCTGTCAAAACATATCTGGATTCCATGGCTGTGGAAATGACGCGATCTTTTCTTAAAGATCTGCAGGAGTGTGTGGAGTCTGGAACCGAAACTCAGACAGGATTCGTAAGCGCGAGTATCAGGAGTGCGTTCGATCACGCGAACATCTTCACTCCTTTTCGTCTTTTTAGACAAGTGAGGAACAAGATCGCGGATATTTCCTTTACAGTAAACGAAGACAGATGGACAGACGGAAGTGCTGGGAAAGATGAAACGGTCTTCGAGGCGGTGGGAAAAGATGGTGGAAGTTTCTCCCGAGGATTCGCTCGACGTCAGACTGAAACCTTAAACTCATCTGTAAACCAGTTGAGGAGTCTGCTGTCCAGAGACTCCAGCACGAAGCATCATGAGCAAGCCATCGCAAACGCAATCTCAACCGTTCTGAGAAACATCACAGGAACGGAAAATCTCATGAGAAGGTTCTCAGAGTCAGTTCTAACGGAAGAACCCTGTTGTTACAGCATGGTCAGAGCTTCTGGATTCTCCATACTGGTCCTCATCTTCGTACTGGAGCTTGTTATACGTTTAGCTTGCTACTTTTCCAACACAGGATTTTTACAGCTAGCCGTCCAGACCGAGTTCTGCAAAGCGAGAGCGACATCAGACGATGAAGACGATGTTACCGCAGCTCTGAACGAACTGACAAGAACCCTTACTGATTTTGTAGAAGAATGCACCGCAACGTCAGCCACGACCCCGAGGACTCGAAAAACAAAAACGCAGGATGAACCGAACGCTCGCCATCAGGAGAGCCAGATTACGACCTCAGATGACGACGTCTCCTGTCAGAGTGCTCAAGGTTCTGCTGGGAGGAAGAAGATGAGGAAGAGGAGGAAAATCACGATACACTCCAGAATTTTAAAACAGGTACGGAAGATAGTTTATTTTCCTCATTCACACTTCAAAAGATTCAGGTTATACTTAGAACAAGTTACTTCCTGGTTTACTCGTCTGGTGTTGCCAGATCTTCAGACTGTCAGACAACTTTTGTTACCTATAAAGGCCCCTTACTGACATGTCAATCATCCAGTCCCTGTCTGTGTTTTTCAGCGTCTGTCTGACCGAGTAATTCAATTCACCTCTATTTACAATCCGGTGGAAGTGATGCATCAATAAACCTCTTCTTCTTCTTCTCCTTTTTTTCCCAACCCTAATAAAAAAAAACAACCCAGCATGACATCATCCATCAGTCATTTAATCCAAAATCTGAGACTAAACTAATGCTTATTATCCTCTTATTAAACAACGCGACTTAAACACAGACCGTTTAGAGACACCGACACCGGAGACTCCTTCCATAAATGTCAAATAAACAACTGTCCAAAAAAATGACCAGAAAACTCAGACGATTTGACCAATCAGAATCCAGAAAAGTATAAAACACTGTAATCTTTTCGGTTTCCTTCAGGGTTTTTTTGATGAATTCATTTTCCTTTTTCTTTTCTTTTAGAATAAAACATCAAAAAACAGAATCTGCCCTGCTGAGCATCAGGGGGTAAAAGGTAAAATCGGAAGAGAAACAATGATCATTCAGGACGTTTATCGTAACTGTGAATGTGCAAATCGTCCAATGTGTGTGAATCATCACGGATTTGTGTGTGTGTATTTTTGAGTCTCTCCTAATACCCTGCCCCTCCAATACATTCCTAATCTTTAGCCAATCAGATGTGAGCTCACTATTCCACCAATCCAATCAAAATCAGGGCACGAGGAGCACAGCTTAACACACTCTCTGGTTAATTATAAAGTCATAAGAAATAATTATTTGTTAGTGATCGTTGTCTTTATGTTTTATTTTTAAAATTTTTTTATTTCTTCTTTTCTTTTTTAATTTACTTTTATTGTTTATTTTTATAAATTTTTTTTTTTTTTTTTTTTTTTTTCTGTTATTTGTTATTTTTTTTTTTTTTTTTTTTTTTTTTTTTTTTTAGTTTATTTTTTTTTTTTTATTTTGAATTATATTGTTTTTTCATTTTTTTTTTTTTTAAATTTTGTTTTTATTAGTTTTTTTTTTTTTTATTATTTTAAATTTTTTTTTTTTTTTTTTTAATTTTATTTTTATTTTTTTTTATTATATTTTTTTTTTTTTTAATGTTATTTTTTATTTTTTTATTAATACTTTATGTTTAAAATTTTTATTTTTATTTTAATTGTTTTTTATTTGTTTTTTTTTTTTTATTTTTTTTTATTTATTTTTTTTTTTTTTTTTTATTTTTTTATTTTTTTTTTTTTTTTTTTTATTTTTTAAATTTTGTTTTTTTTATGGTTTAGTATTTTATTTTATAATATTCTTTTTATTATATTTTTTTAATTTTATTTTTAGTTTTTTTTTAATTAATCATTTTTTTAAATTTTTTTTTATTATTGTTTTTTTTATTTTTTTAATTTTTTTTATTAATTTTTTTTTATTTTATTTATTTTTTTTTTTTTCATTTTTTTTCATTTTTTTTAATTTTTTTTTATTTTTTTTTTTTTTTTTAATTTTAAAAAATTTTTTATGGGTTTTTTATTTTTTTATTATTTTTTATTTGATTTTAATTATTTATTTATTAATTTTTTTTATATTTTTATTAATTATTATTTTTTTTTTTTTTTTTTTATAGTTTTTATTTATTTAGTTTTTTTTTTAAAAATTTTGTTTTTATTTTTCTGTTTATTATTTATTGTTTTTGTCTTATGTTTTATTTTTTTTTTTTTTTATTATTTTTTTATAT
>VCAZ01000029.1:2322500-2512500 GCA_005784505.1 Bagarius yarrelli
ATGATGTAGCGGCGATGATGATGTTGATGATCATGAGTTGATGATGGTGGCGATGGTGATGATGATGAATGTAGTGGGCGATGATGATGTTGATGATCATGATTTTGATGATGGTGGCGATGGTGATGATGATGAATGTATGTGGCGATGATGATGATTATGATGGTCATGATGTTGTGATATGTGATGATGGTGATGATGAAATAATGATAATAATGGTGCTGCTAGGAGGTAATGATGATATGGTATTGAGGATGATAGTGATGATGATCAGGATGATAGAGATGATGATGATAATGATGATGATAATGGCCTAAACCCCCAACTGTTTAGTTAGATAAATGTAAGTTGCTTTGGATACGATTGTATGCCATAATGATGATGATGAGATTCTTGTTTTGCCTTTTTGTGCTCTTTCTTACCCCTCTGTTTTCTTCTTGTTTTTCTCCTCGCCCTATTGCTGTGTTTGCCTCTCTCTCTCTCTCTCTCTCTCGCTCATCTTCTCTCTCTCCTCTCCTCTCTCCTCCTCTCTCCATTAGAGGGCAGCAGAGTTTCAGATTTACTGACATTAATCTTTGAATTTTCAGAGAAGTTCTGTGTAAAGAACATGTCATATATTAATGTCGACATAAAAAAAAACCCTCGCTCTTCACCCATAATCTCCATCTTGGAGTCCATGTGTTCTTATTATTTTGGTGCTAATTCTTACCACAGACCTAATAATGTTCTTGACCCCATTTTGGCTTAAAATCTAAAAAAAAAAAAAAAAAAAGAAATGAAGAAGTCCACATTCCATAAAAAGAAAAAATAGAGAAGAAATGGTTTCTGCAGTAATCCTCTAAGTGCACTCAACATGGCCATTACCAAACCACAGATCTGTGTGTGTGTGTGTGTGTGTGTGCCTAGCCGAAGTGCTGAACAATACTGAAGTAAAAACAATGTGGGTTTGTTAAGCAGAGAAACTCGACGCTTTCACACTGACCCCCCCCCCCCCCCCAACAACACAATCAAACACTGTGTTTCTTTTAGGAATAATAATTAAAATATGATGTTTTTAGTCTTATTTATTTTATCCAAATGGTTAATAAATTTAAGTAAATTAAATGAAATTGCCGTGTTTTTTTTTTAGAGACATGTTCATCCCTCATATTAACAGATTATTAACAGATATTGATGTTTTCAGCAGGGAAGATTTCATTAAGTTCTTTATTTAATCGTCACTGTGTCTCTTTAATTATAACTCTGATCACCCAAAACACAGAGAACCTCCTAATGTTCTAAACCTCCACATCCATTAAAAAAAAAAAAACCCAAAAAAAAAAACAGAAACAGGGGTAATAACCACATCAATTAACACCTCCAACACACCCCCCCCCCCCGCCCGTTTAAAAGCGGTGTGGGACACGGAGACAACTGACAGCTACTTAGATTAATCAGCAAACTTGAGAGAGATGGGAGAAAAAAAAGGGACCAGAAGAAAAAAGCAAAATAAAAAAAAACAGAGAGAAAGAGAGAGGACAGAGGGAAAGCAAAAAAAGAAAAAAAAAAAGGGACAGATAGACAGAAAAAAGAGAAAAAGGGAGAGAGAGACAGACAAATAGCAAAAGGAGAGATAGACAGAGACGGGCTGAGAGAGACGGCGAGAAAGAAAAACAGAAAGAAATAAAGAAAAAGAGAGACAGAGAAAAAGTAAAAGACAAAAAGCCAGACGGGGGGGGGGCGGCAGAAAAAGCGAGAGACAGCGAAATACAAGACAGAGACAACGAAACAAAGAGAAAAAGACAGAAAGACAGAAAAAAGAGAGAGACAGGACTGGTATTGAGACCCAGAACAAGCCAAGAAGCTAAAACCACCATGTATTTCCGTGTATCTCAGGACGTACGCGTGTGTGTGTGTGTGTGTGTGTCTGTGTGCAAAAGACACTACAGGAAGACATAAACAACAGAAATTGCGCGAGCAGAAATGCGTTTTATCCACATGCTGAATGTCAGTCACTTCCTGCTTGGTGATGTCATCGAACAGGGCGGGGCTTTTCTTTTTATGGTTTATTTGCTGAACCGTTCACTTCCTCAGTAGCTGCCATTGTAAGGAGGAGGAGGGGGGGGCCTCTCTGCTGTGTGTGTGTGTGTGTGTGTGTGTGTGTGTGTGTGTGTGTGTGAGAGAGAGAGAGAGAGAGCAACGAGGGAAAGAGAAACGAGGTGTGATTGCACACACACACACACACACACACACAGCATGGACCAGGATCTGGCAAGCAAAAGGCTCCACTCAAGGTAAGACCCAAGACGAGTGTGTGTGTGTGTGTGGGTGTGTGTAAAGGGGGTAAAGAACGACAGGGTCTAAAGATCAGCGAGAAGCGTATGGAGGGGTTTGATGAAGAGAACGAGCGTCTGGGTGGGGAAGATGTTCTTGCTGAGAAGATCAGTCGTAGATCTTCGAGCAGAAAAGAGAAGAACTCGTCTGTGATTTGACTCGTCTTTTTTTCTCCTTCTGCATACGTGTCGTTCTGCGCTTTCTCCGGTCCGCGTGTAGTTTTTATCCTCCGTCGTCTTCCTGTCAGTCAGGTGTGCGGAAAGCATTTCAGTTACCAAAGAATCGGAAGTCGTTCAGGCGTCGTGGGGTTCGATATTCCGACATGTACGATTCCTGACGACTGTTACGACGTGTTATTTCTTTCTTTAACTACAAATGGACTCCTGTGATGAATTAGGCAGGTTGAGGTGATGGTAGAGGGAACGGGTGGATTAGTCATCATCTGGAGAAATCCATCAGATTTTATTAAAGGGTTGCAGGTTGGTGGGAAATAAGTTTGTGGTGGAACATATAAATAACGTTCATAAAATTATCATTTCTAATAATAGTAAAAGGGTTAACATCAGACCCGGTTCTTGCCAACCACAGACGGGTGGGCAGACAGATACCCCAGGTGGGCAGTTTTTAGGGGTGGGGTTGAGAAGATAGATGAATAGCAAAAATATTGTTGTATTAATTATTCTTGCTTGGCGTTTGGTTAACAGGACATAATACGTTAAATCAATATAAGCAGAGAAAAATGCTAAAAGCACAAACATGTTTTTATAATGTTAAACAAAGGGTTAATTTGAACATTCGGAATGACCTAATGACTGGAGTAATAAACACAAATTCAGGCAATAATTATCATCTCTTTTTAAAGTTGGAGTTTTAAGTTTGGGCCAAATAAAATCAAATATTCGGTCATAATATTAAAAAGAGAAATTGAGTAAATATTAGAAAAAAATCAGTGGAACAAGTTTTAATGTGTAGAAATAGATAGGATAATAGTAGATAGTATCTAATAAGGATAGATAGATAGATAGATATGATAAGGATAGATAGATAGATAGATAGATAGATATAGATATAGATAGATATATGATAAGGAAAGGATAGATAGAGAGATAGATCTAGATAGATAGATATATGATAAAGGATAGATAGATTGATAAGGATAGATAGATAGATAGATAAGGCTATAAGATAAGGATAGATAGATAGATAGATCGATAGATGATAGATAGATAGATAGAGAGATATAGATATAGATAGATAGATCGATAGATATAGATAGATAGATAGATAGATAGGATAGATCGATATCGATAGATAGTATAGGATATGATAGGAGCATATATAGATAGATAGATAGATAGATAGATAGATAGATAGATAGATAGATATGATAAGGATAGATAGATAGATATGATAAGGATAGATAGATAGATATGATAAGGATAGATAGATAGATAGATAGATAGATATGATAGAGAGATAGGATAGATAGATAGATATAGATATGATAGGGATAGATAGATAGATAGATAGATAGATAGATAGATAGATAGATATGATATGATAGATAGGATAGATAGATATGAGGATAGATATAGGATAGATAGATAGATAGATAGATATAGATAGATAGATAGATAGATAGATAGATAGATAGATATGATAGATAGATATGAGAGATAGATAGATAGATAGATAGATAGATAGATAGATAGATAGATAATATCGATAGATAGATAGATAGATAGATAGATAGATAGATGATAGATAGATAGATGATAGATAGGGATAGCTATAGATTAGATATGAAGGCCGGATAGGATAGATAGATAGATAGATAGATAGATAGATAGATAGATAGATAGATAGATAGATAGATAGATCGATATAGATAGATAGATAGCTAAGATAGATATGATAGATAGGATATGGAAGGATAGCTATGTTCTGCCCCTGTAACAAGATGGGTATTATATTTATATTAAAAATTCCTTACTTTGGAGAGGTTTTAGACAGAGAAATAACTCATAACTAACCGGCACCAGCATTACTAAATACAGCCTTTTATCATGCTAATCATTTGAGCAAAACAAGAAAAGAGAAGAAGAAAAAACAGCCAAAGGTGGAAAAAAACCCATTTTTTAGAGTTTCTCTCTGGTTTCCTTGACAACGAGATCCATTGGTTTGGTTCAGGTTTGGATTAAAGCTCTGAACGCCTCGCTGTAACTCAAAGCACAAAGCGGAGGCTGAATATCATCAGGGTCAAACACACGTGAAAAGATTTCTATAAAAGCTGTTAGAAGAAATGTCTCGAAAATGGGAAATATAAAGTCGATGCGAAAACTCTAGCGGTAAAAATCTGCCTTATTGGGATCGTACAGATGAACTCGAGTGTTAAGTTAAACTGTATAACAACACTTAACGTTAGCTTTTAACTTTTAGCTAGTTATTTTATTTGTCTTGGCCAAAGGTGAATTTTAAGGACTGTCCAAAACTTTTGCCTGTTCTTTGATATAATCGGCCTGGCAGCTAACTTGCTAATTATGCTAATTTGGATTTGAATGCTAGGAATGTTAAGTAGTCTTGTTGTTTTACGTAATGTCACGGTATTAGTTTGGGTTTTTTCTTTAATATATACAATTTCTTGGCTTTAGTAGGATGTTCGCTAAAACGTATAAAACGAAATCAAATTTTTTTTTTATTTAACTTTTTATTTTTTATTTTTATTATTCACCAAACCACCAAAATCTGAGGTTGTTCTCAAACTGACCTGTTAACCAAACTGCATTTAAAAAAATCCACGATGAAGCATTTGCCCCAGCGAGACCACAGACTTGTCATTATGGCGTAATTGTTTCTGCTCTCGCTAATTACCTGTGTGTACTGCGCTTTTGGTGGTGGAACGACCGCAGGAACGTCTCTTCCCCTGCCAGGGAGGCCATCGGAAAGGTCGAACCCCGATGCCAGTCCTGGACGCTGGCTGGAGTTTAGCCCAGTTTTTGTGGCTTGTTTGCAACACTAACTGAACCTGAAATTTACTGGAATGTAGAATGAAGGTTTGTGGAGGCAGAAGCGTCATTGAACCCTTCCAGACTTTGAACTTGTGCACTTACACTAAGGTGTGTGTGTGTGTGTAAAAGACCTGGTCAAACTAGTATCAGTATAACGAGTCACACAGTCATCCAGAACGTCTTTGTATGTTGTATCATTCCGTTATTTATTCACTGGATCCAATAAACTCAAACTCTGTTCCAGCAGAACAATGTCCCTTTGCACAAACCCCCTGATCTCCATGAAGACATGCTGTGTTCTGGAAGTTTTGGAGTAGAAGAACTCCTGAAATTCTCTCAAGTCCTGATTCTGACTCAACCCCCGACTGAACCCCAGACCTCCTCACCTCAACATTAGTGCCTGATCTTACTGATACTATTGGAACTGAATGATCAAATCCACCCAGTCACATGACACAATCTGTAGGATGTACCTGACATGGAAGTAACAATAACTGAAGCAGCCATAAAAGAAAGTTTTATGATTGGATTTTTTCAGCATAACCGTTTTTTATTGGAAGCAAGCAGCCCTTAATTATGTAAAGAACCTCGTGAAGAACCAAAAAAATACATTTCTAAAATGTTTGACATCGTTCCCCAAACCGAGCTGAGTTTCTTGAGCTTTCTCTTTTTCTAAAAATAAACTTGAGAGACTGTGCAACGTACTCGGTTGACCTCAGAGCTTGATAGCCTCCCGCGTAATTCCTGTCGTTTCCGTCTCGTTTGTCGTCTGATCGATTGCACTCGAGATGTTTACACAAGTTTCCGCAATGTTACACGAACCTGATTTAAGAGGTCGAAGTACGTTCAGTTAGTCAGGATTGTAACTGAAAAGTGTGTTTAAACTGCTTATGGCAAATGGATTATTGCTTGAATAACACTGGAAAATGAGTCCTGGTTTTTATCCATGCTTCTGCTGGAGTCTCCACTGGCTTTCTGCTATGCGAGCAAATATAAAAATTTTTTTTATTTGGCTGCAATGTTCATATTCTTGGCTTTGATTTTGTCTAGACTGAGTGACGTTTAGGCAGCAACGTGTGCAGCTCGTTTAAACTATTTTTTTGCAGATGTAAAAATAAGTACATAATATTTTTGAAGCTATAAAACTTGATTCTTTAGGTAGTTCCTGTATGAGTTCCTGCATGAATTCCTGTATGAGTTTCGTGGCTAATGCAAAAATTACATTTTTCTTTTTGGTGTCTTGTTGTGGGTTAAAATGTGTAAAGTTCACTCTTAAGATCAGCGTGTTAAAGATTCATTGAGGTCCTGACCGTCTGTTGAAATGACCCATAAAGGTTTCTGACCTGCTGCGAGGAAGCCCAGCATCATAGCGAGTCGCTAAACTACCTCACCATTTGCTTCTAATGCCCAGATCAAACGCTGATAATGTCAAGATGTGATTTGGAGAAAGGGACTAAGAACAAGAGTTGGGAAGGGCATAACAGGGTCGGGGGGGAGAGTCTGGGAGGGCGTAAAAGGGTCAGGTAGGGGGGTAAAAGAGTCGGGGAAGGGCGTAAAAGGGTCGGGGAGGGCGTAAAAGGGTCAGGTAGGGGGTAAAAGAGTCAGGGAGGGCGTAAAAGGGTCGGGAGTGCGGAAACTGACGGGTCTGCTGACGACCTGTGATCTGCTGAGGGTCTAGAAAGATGAAGAAAATTGGTTAAAGAGGAGAACGTGATCCTCAGATATCATGTCTTGGGCCGTAGTTTCCTTTTTTATTAAGGTGCTTTTTTTTTTAAGGTACTTTAGTTTGTAAGATTTTTTTATTTGTTCTTGCAAATTGCAGTTCCAACATTAAAAAACGTTACTGGACAGCTGTACGAATTACCTGTGCAAAAAGGCGGTAAGATGTGTCCAAATTTCCTTTCTTTTAAATGTGCAGTAAGACATCTTAAAAAAATGCTAACTGTAGCCTGATAGCACTGAAAGTGTGCGTCCATGTAAATCTCTGTCCAAAGCCATGCCTCCTAACAGACTAGACAACCAGAGACAGCATTACTACAATACTTTTAGAAGACTTTATCAATTAGTTAGTAACAGTACTAAAATACCAAATATAAACATAGTACCAATTACACACTGCTGCGTTAAGATACACAAACTACATAAGCTATGAGTTATTATCCATAACACACCAACCACGTGGTTGTGGGTTCGATTCCCAGCTCGACCAAGCCACCACCATTGGGCCCCTGAGCAAGGCGCTTAACCCCCAATTGCTCAGTTGTATAACAAGGAATATTGTAAGTCGCTCTGGATAAGGGCGTCTGCCAAATGCTGCAAATTTAAATGTAAATGTATTTGTTGCTCCAAAATTATACAGCATAAACGCTCTGTCGCCCTCTCTGTTCAGAAAATGCCATTGCAACCTGATTGCACAACAACATTTTCTAGCTAAAAGAAAAAATCTTCTTTCATGCCATGAGGTGATTTGTGATGTGAATAGTTATTCCAATTATTTTGATTAATTCTATTATTTTTATTACATGGTAATGCGCGGTTTATGTGAAAATGCCGAGCTTGTTATAAAATCGGCGGCTGAGAATTCAGTTGATTTTTCTTTCATCTTTCATCAGTCGATGTTCAGCGCTCCCCTGCTGAACAAATCAAACGAACAACACGTTAAATCTTCAATACCGTGTCCTCAGAGTCCCCCGCTTGGTTAACGATTTAGTTCCTTAAATAACCTTCTGTAGCAAGGAAGCTGGTAATCAGTAGCAGACCCTGTCACTTCATCTGCGAGATGGAGGTGGAGGTACACGCATCAGAGACAAATTATTCCCCATTGATTGGTGACGTTTGAAAACCAGCTTACTTCAAGACTTAAGAGAAGGAGGATCTGATTGACTGATGGACAGGAAACCAGAAAGTGTCCTTTATAGAGTCTTATAGGAAATAGAAACGAACGACAGAAGGATCGACGTGGGGGGTAACACCATCCTTCCCTTCTACTTGGACCCAGGAGTTCTTAACTGAATATCAGGCAGGATCAGCAGGTGCTGGATTAGCTGAGTGTCCAAAGCTCTGGGTGTTCTCAGAGCAGCAGCAGTGCACTCGGGAATTAGAGCAGATTGTCTCTCTCTCTCTTTCTCCCTCTCTCTCTTTCTCTCTTTGGCACAGAGAAACTATCGTGTCAAACGTCCATCTTTTGCTGGCACTCGGAACATTTCATTCGGACCGATCGCTTGGTTTCAATACTGAGATTTGACTTGCTTAATCATTCGTCGACGAGCTGAAAGCGTTTATTTCAAAGAGGCTTGAAAAACATCTCAATCTGATCCCGTCCTGTTCCAACAAGTCTGTGGAAAAGCTCTCCATGCTCTCAGTCCTGTCTCCTGACGACGAGTCTCCATTGATTTGCTAACCAAACCTCTTTTACAATTGATCTGAAACTACTAATGTGACTTAAAGGAACTGTGTCCCGGTTCTGGGGTAACTCTCTCCAAGCTTTGCCTTTGTGTTCAATTGGACGTCTGGGGACATTCCCGGGACTAAATCCTTCTTCAAATATCTTCAACACTCAGTTCTTTGAGTTTTTTGAACTTTCCATTAAACACCAGAACATCTGAAGAGGCATCGTCTTTGGCAAATTCTTCACAAGCCACTGGAAGCTTCTCCTCGACAATCCCATCATGTGTGCTGAAGCTTGTCCGCTCACTGGGGCTCAGATCGCTTTGTGTAGACTCGTCCATCGTGGGCCGAGACCTCAAGTCACGCTGAAACCTCTGCAAAGGGAATTGGATCTGTATGTGAAAAAAACCCGGACTAAACAGAAACAAAGGTACGAGTAAGAATTTGTGTAGATGGTGTGTGTAGATGGTCCAAATAAACTGTCTAATGCTCTTTTTTTCTTTAAGGGTTAGCTTTGTGTTGCTGATGCTGAATAGTTGTGCAGAGTCCCGTGCGTAGTGTTGAGGCGAGGCAAGAACAGTCGTTTTTTAAAGAAGGTCCGAAAATCTATAAATGGAAAAAACTATAATTTGTACACAATTTTTTTTACCTGCGGGCCCATGGACGGTTACCGGTTGGGGACCCCTGTCCTACGACGACCGTCAAACCGGGAACGAACAGGAGCGCCAAACCTGATGACGCAATTGGTGGGACAACTCATATGGAGACAAGTTTGAAGTCATTATTGTAAAAAAAAAAAAAAAAAAGAACAAGGAAAGTCGTTTATTTGTTGAGGTAAAAATGACACGTCTTAGTTTTGTTTTCTCAACGAGGCATGTCATGAGCAAAATCAGCGCTACAGATGGTTTGTGTTTCCTGCTAGCTGTGGTTTAGCGAGAGAACACCGCTACTGAACGTTTTCGCACATCAATACCGGAAAATTCCGGATGTCTCATGCATCCCACAGTGTGACGTAGAGATCATGTTTGTATAGTCTAAAAGCAACAATCGCAAAAGTCTGAGTTTTGTGTAAATCTTTTCGGCCATGTTGATTGTTTTCTCTCAGGATGGAGGCGTCGTGTCTGGAACTGGCTCTCGAAGGCGAGCGTCTGTGTAAAGTCGGAGACTTTAAAGGCGGGACAGCGTTCTTCGAGGCGGCGGTTCAGGTGGGAACGGAAGATCTCAAGACCCTTAGTGCCATTTACAGCCAGCTGGGAAACGCTTACTTCTACCTCAAGGAGTACAGCAAAGCTCTGGAGTATCACCGCCACGATCTCACGCTCGCCAGGTACACACCCACAATTATACGCAAAATGAACGCTGTGTTTTTAAACCTCATCTTTAACCGCTGTTTTATTTAATGTTTTATTGTGAAGAATATGAACTCAGTAAAATTTCTCAGAAAATCTGACCTAAAACCTGTTTTTAATCGTTTTTGAAAGTAGTTCCGGTTAAGTTACACTTTCTTACACAGTGTTATTTGTATCCGTGCAGCGTCATGTCGAAGATTTTAGAATTCAGACTTGGCTTTAAAAATGGCTGCTAAAAAAATCGGCATCTCTTTTCACCCTTTCCTTGTATTCATCCGCCCGTGTTCTTAAACCACTTACAACCTGTCTTTCCTTCTGAAAAAGTAGTTCCGTTTCCGACAGTATAAATAAACGCCTGTATTAAGTTCAACAGATTGATATCTGGAAGCTGCATAGCATTATTATTGATCAGGTGCAAAATTATTGGCAATTAAATATTTAGTAAAGAATAACATTTTAGAGACAAAGTATTACTGATTTAACTAATTTTGTCCATTTGTTTTATTATTCTGTATCTGATCCCACATGCTGAAGGGTGCCAATAATTTCTGCCCTTTTTTAGTAAGTACTATCATTAACGATTAGAGAAACAGGTGACGGTGACAGCGCTGTGTGTCTGTAGGACGATTGGGGACAGGATCGGGGAAGCCAAGGCCAGCGGAAACCTGGGAAACACACTGAAGGTCCTCGGACGCTACGACGAGGCGGTGGTGTGCTGCCAAAGACACCTGGACATCTCGCAGGAGCAGGGAGACAAGGTAGGAAGAAATCTTCTTTTGGGAAATATAAATAAATATTTATATAATAATCAGCATCTTAGAATATTTTTTACAATTATATTTAAAATAAAGTAATACTTTTTTTTACATTTACAAACAATTAAATAAACTGATTTATTTATTTTTTTTATATTTTCATTATATTTTGCCATTTTGATTGGTGAAGTAATACTCTTAAAATATATTAGATTTTACAAACATTTAATTAGGTTTTAATTTTTTCATTTAAAATAAAAATTAACTGCATGTTTTGTTTATTATCGTTGATTATTTTAAATTTAAGGACGTTTTAAAATATTTAAACTGTTTATTATAGTTGAAAAAGTTAATTGATAAAGTAACAAATATTAAAGTTATTAATTTTTCACTCGTTTATCAGACTTAAAAGCTTGAAAATATCGTATGTTTTATGTTATTATTTATGTAATATAATATAACATAATTATAATAATATAATGTATATAATATATAATATAATGCAATATAATGTAACATAATGTACATACATATAATAATAATGTAACAATGTAATATAATATTAACATATACTTAATGCAATATAATGGTAATATATGAATATGTATGTATGTAGTAATATAACTAATAATGTAATATATAATATATAACGTACTGTAATGTAATATAATATTATATCTATTTCAGATGATTCGTTTTTTTATTATAACAAAAATGTATAAAATGTATTATAAAAGATTATTTGGGGTCATTAAATTTGTGTGTGTGTGTGTGTGTGTGTGTGTGTGTGTGTGTAGCATTTGTTTCTGTACATTTTAATGTTCCGAGCCTCTGCAGTTGGTTTTCCAACAGACGGCGAGTTCTTTCCTCTCTCCGGGGGACATTATCATGCGATCGATACAGTAATGTCAGCGCATCAGCAGGTGGTGCCGTCCCCACAAAACCCGAATCTTTCGTCCCAGCATGTCCTCTGTATGAGTCCCTTTTCCGTCCCCCTGCAGTCTGTAGTGCGTTAATCTGTCAAAGTCTGGATTACCCTGAGAGGATAGTGTCCTAATGCAATCCCACAAAGCACCACTGCAGCAGCAGATAATGCAACACCATCGCTAACATCTAAACACTGTTCACTCTCGTCCAGAGGAGGGTCCAGTATCCAAAATCTGTACTCAGGTTAAAGTACAAGTACGAATGGAAAAATTAACTTGGGTAAGAGTAAAAAAAAGTATCCGAGTAAGAAAAAAATACTCGAGTAATTGCGTGGGTTTACTCGGGGTTCTCTGGTTTCCTCCCACATGTATGTTCGATTGATTGGTGATTCTAAATTGCCTATAGGAGTGTGTGTGTGTGTGTGTCCCTGTGATGGACTGACTGACTGAAAATAAATAAATGAATAAATAGCCATAGAAACCAAATGATTATTAATAGACTTTAAATAGGCGTCATTGTGACACGTCCCGTGACGTGTTTTCAAGGTTGCAAGCGTAATTTTGTACGCTATGATGTCAGTTGGTTTTTGGTCACACAGCATGAGCATTTTTGTGTGTGTGTGTGTGTGTTAGGTTGGCGAGGCCCGAGCGCTGTACAACATCGGGAATGTGTTTCACGCTAAAGGGAAGCAGCAGTTATGGGGATGTGCTCAGGAGCCGGGAGACCTTCCAGGTGATGTGAGGGACACGTTACAGAGAGCCACGGCTTTCTACGAGTGAGTTCATCTGAAGAAACACACAACAACATGAAAGACACACTATTCATCATCAGTTCCTTCAGGAGTCTACTAAGGCTGTCACAATTATTAAATAATCGGATAATCACAATATTCGACCGAACCGTGATCGTTGAATCCAAGCGCAATTATTGCAATTATTTTATTATCCACTAGGGGGAGCTGTAGTACCTGCAGTACCCTACTTTCAACCAGAGTGAGTGAGTGCAGCGGCGTGATGTGTAAGTCGGAGTGTCAGGGTTTTCTGACACCGCTTCAATAACGCAACATCACCAGCGCAACTCATGTAACGACCCATAATGCAACTGCAGAGAACAGGAATGAATTTATATGTAGCTAAACAGATAAACACTCTGTTTTTCCTTAAATACTAATTATCTATAAGAAAATATTTACAGTTGAGTTGTTTTTTTAAAGCTTAATTGTTCTTCGCAAACAATTAATCGTTGAAACCCCAAAACAGGCAATAAATAATCATAATCGCAATTATTTCTTTGACATTTAATCGTCACCCAAATTTGAAAATCATGGCAGCCCTAGACTTTCCTTTTTTTTAAATTTTTTTTTAATTTACACAAATGTAGAATGCAATTACTTGTAATTACAGGTGACTTTCAGTTCTGTTTTTTCTTTTAAACATGAAGCTTTGTGGTTTAAAATAATAGCGTAGGGAATCTGGGGTTAAGTGTGTTTACTGACGACGAACACGTGAGACACGACAGGTGGAGAGAAAACGCAGGATAAACACTACTTAGTGGAGCGTTATTTTTCCAAAGAGGCGGTGTTTGGGGTGAAAACAGTGTGTACGAGAAACTCACAGGAGACAGGGAGCGAGAGACAGGGAGCGAGAGACAGGGAGCGAGAGACAGGGAGGGAGGGAGAGAGATAGAGACAAGCAGAGAGAGAGAGAGAAAGAGAGACAGGCGCAGAGAGTAAGAGACAAGCAGAGAGAGAGACAGAGAGAGAGCGAGAGAGAGAGAGAGAGACAGAAATCACAAAAAATAAATAAAACTTAAATTTATCAAAATCAAGCGTTTATTTACAACAAACAGTAAAATTTAGACAAAAATTAATTTTAAGTCATCGTGTGTGTGTGTGTGTGTTTCAGAATGAACCTTTCTCTGGTGAAGGAGCTGGGTGACCGGGCTGCTCAGGGGAGGGCTTTCGGTAACCTTGGCAACACACACTACCTGCTGGGTAATTTCGTCGAGGCCATTAAGTTTCATCGTGAGGTAAAAAACTGATCGATCTAATAAAGTCATTAATAAGTAGAGTTATTGTTATTATATAGTTAATAACACATTTATTAACAGGTTATTACAATCATTCAGCTGATATTTGGTTGTTTTCTTTTTCGATCTTCTCCATCTGATGCTGAGATTTTTGAATCCATGCATTAATTATCTCACGTCTGGATCATTGCAGTGCTTTTTCTTGGTCTTGGGCTTGGTTCATTGCAAGGCTACAATATGTTCAAAACTCAGCAGCAAAAGTTCTCACCTCACCACCAGACGTTCTGCTCACATTACTCCTCTCCTGCATGATCTACACTGGCTGCCTGTAGCATCATGAATTCACTCCATTCGAGTCACTAGATGGTCTTGAATGTCCATATCTGTCCAACCTACTGTACCCCTACTCTCCTACCCGGTTCCTCAAATCATCTGAGCTTGGTCTCTTAACTGTTCCTCGTTGTCGGATGTCCACTGTAGGGGGTAGATCTTTTGCTGTTAATGCTCCCAAATTATGGAATGTACTACCACTTACCGTCTGTGTCCACCTTTAAGACTCGGCTAAAAACGTAGCTGTTTTGGATAATGTGGCTTTTTTGGCCTTATAAATAAAACTTTGTCGTCTTCTTCTTTCCAGAGACTTTCCATCGCTAAAGAGTTTGGAGATAAAGCGGCGGAGCGACGAGCCTACAGCAACCTGGGCAACGCTCTCATCTTCCTCAGCCAGTTCAACTCTGCCACCGAGTACTACAGGTACAGCGGGGTTAGTGTGACACCTAGAGGACTGTGAAGGAACAATACACACACACACACACACACTCGCACACTTTTTTGATAGTACTGATGATTTTTAACAGCACAGCACCTGTAAATTCTTAAAAATAATGTGTGTGTGTGTGTCAGGAAAACCCTGCAACTCTCTCGGCAGCTGAAGGATCAGGTGATGGAGGCTCAGGCGTGTTACAGTTTGGGAAACACCTACACGCTGCTGCAGCAGTATGAACGCGCCATCGACTACCACCTCAAACACCTGCTCATCGCTCAGGAGCTCAATGACAGGTGTGTGTGTGTGTGTGTGTGTTTAGACTATTGTAAATAGGCAGTAATCTGCTTCTATACTATTTTTAAAGCAAACAGTATATAGTTTGTGTGTGTGTGTGTGTGTGTGTGTGTGTGTGTGTGTGTGTAGGGTGGGAGAAGGTCGTGCGTGTTGGAGTTTGGGAAATGCCTACATGTCTTTAGGGAACCATCGTCAGGCTCTTCACTACGCGCACAAACACCTCGACATCTCAAGAGAGGTCAGAATTATTATTATTACTAATTTTGGTATTACGGTTACAGTAATAATAATCTGTCTGTCTCTCTCTCTGTCTCGTTCACTCCACTTGTCTCACTCTGTCATTCTCTTATACTGATATTGTGTTTCTGTCTGTCTGTCTCGCTATCACTCTTTCTTACCTTTTTTCTTTCTCCCTGTCTTTTGTGGGGTTTTTTTCTTTGTCTGTCTGTCTGTCTGTCTGTCTGTCAGATTGGAGACAGGAGCGGGGAACTGACAGCTCAGATGAACGTGGATCAGCTGATGGAGGCGTTGGACATAAAAGAGGGAGACCTCTCTACATGTTTCTCCGAATTTGAGCTGCAGGGTCAGAAAACACACACACACACACACACACACACACATTCTTGAACTTACAACGTGTGTTAAATCTAGTTCTATGCCAATTCACATTTCTCACACGCACACATTCACTCGTTCACACCACAAACTGGTAATTATGTGTGTAATTATTAGTAACACACACACACACACACACACACATATGCCACTGCAACAGCTCTAATAGCACACATAGCTGTAATAATGGCACCCGCGGGATGAGGCACTCCCGCTTGAGTGTTTGTGGCCTGCAGGTTGAGCTGCTGTAATTGAGGTAAACTCTTTGTCACACACTCGCACAAACACACACACACACGCGCACACAAACACACACGTGTGTTAATGGATGCCACTCTGATGATTTTAATCTTCTGACTACGAGCAGTAAGTGTTATAATCTGTGATTAGACAGAGACAGAGAGAGAGACAGATATCCACATAGACAGACAGGTCACCTGAACAAAAAGACATATGGACAGAAAGAAAAAAGACAGACAAATACACAGAATCCTCAGACAGATAAACAGTCAAACAAAATTGAATAGAGGCAGACAGATAAATGAATATATTGAGAGAAAGACAGATAGTTATATAGACAGACAGACAGAGAAATATGGACAGACAGACAGAAGAATATGGACAGACAGAGAAATATGGACAGACAGACAGAGGAATTTGGACAGACAGAGACAGACAGAAAAATATGGACAGACAGAAAGGCAAAGAAATGTGGACAGGAAGGTAGACAGAATATGGAAGATAGACAGTCAGCTAGACAGATAGAAAAAGAAATATAGACAGACAGCCAGATAGTCAGACAGGGAGATGGACAGAATGAGTAAGTTTAAGATTCCATGTCCGTCTGGTCTTTGGCTAAGTGGTGTGTGTGTGTGTGTGTGTGTGTGTGTGTGTGTGTGTAGGAGCCCGGCCGAAGTTCAAGAAGAGGAACAGTATGGACAGTGTGGATCTGTGGAAGTTAACGTCTGAGAAGGTGAAGTGTGTTACACAGCAGACATTTTAGACGTGTTTTTCACACACAAGTGTTTCGCCGTCTTTATGCTATCGTTAATGTGCTGCAGAACGGAGATGGACACGATGTGGATGGCGTCTCCCAGAGGTCCAAACATCAGCTGTCTCACTCTAGCGGCAGGAAGAAGTACACCGAGACGTCAGAGGACAGACAGTGGCTGGATTTACCTGTGGACACAGATGACATCACAGTGCAGGTAACGCCGCAGGTAAGAGCCACATCACACACCTGCAGAACACATGAGGTACCGAAAGAGGCGTGGCCTCTAAGTCAACCAATTACAAATAAAGGGGTGTGTCAGGTTTATTAATTGGGGGGTGGCCTCTACGTCTGCCAGTCACAGTGAAGGAGGTGTGGCAAGTTAATTAAGAGGCGTGGCCCCCTTGTGTTTTATTTAAGGAGGCGTTGCCCGTGTGTTTGTTTTAATTAAGGGGGCGTGTCCTCAAGGATAGACATTACATGCACATTGAGTTATATTGTTAACTTTTTGTACAAATCAACAGGTTTGTTGCAAAAATCAGGTTATTAAACACACACACACACACACACGAACACACACACACACGCAGTCAACGCTCATGTTATTTAAATCCAGAACTTTGTGCACTTTTGACCTTCACACTGAGTGGAAATCTAGGTTTCCGTTTCCTCAGTGACCGATAGCTCAGAGTCTCGGTGGACGGCCATGATGGCCTCATTCCGGCCTGGAAAGAGAAGAGAGAGAGGAGGAGTGTGTGTGTGTGTGTGTGTGAGAGAGAGAGAGAGAGAGAGAGAGGTTATTACATTGTAATGGAAGACGTATATTTAGAACAAAGCCATGAGAATCGAGCCGCACAGGTCCCTTTCTTAATTAGAGTCCTTTGACCTGGCCTGACACACACACACACACACAGTTCCTGTCTCACTTACTCTGATTATCTCACACAAACACTCACACAGTCACCACTTTCTGTCACAATCTGTCATACACATTCTCTCTTTATCTCAAACACACACACACACACACACACTTACTCTCTTTTTTTTCTTTCTTTCTCTCTCTCTCTCTCTGTCTTTTTCTCTAACACACACATACACACATACATTCAGCCCTGCAGTCATCAATTGTTTGTCTGTGTCTGCACGTGCATGTCATGGTCACTATAGCAACAGTGATGTCATTTAGACGAGGACCGCCCCCTCTCCCACCACCAACACATAATTGAATAATTGAACTAAATTCATTGAACCAGAAGCGGTGAGGTGTGTATATGTGAGTGAGAGAGTGTGAGTGAGAGAGAGAGAGTGAGAGAGAGAGAGTGAGAGAGAGAGAGTGTGAGTGAGAGAGAGAGTGTGAGTTTGAGTGAGAGAGTTTGAGTTTGAGTGTGTGTGTGTGAGTTTGAGTGAAAGTGTGTGTGAGTTTGAGTGAGAGATGTGTGGTGGAGTTGTGAGTGGGAGGTGTGTGTAAGAGTGTGGTGATTGTGTGTGAGAGTGTGTGAGTGTGATTGTGTCGAGATGTGTGTGATTGTGTGAGAGTGTGTGTGATTGTGTGAGTAAGAGAGTGTGTGTGAGTTTGAGTGACAGAAAGAGAGAGTGTGTAAGTGTGTGAGTGTGTGAGTGAGATAGAGTGAGAGAGTGAGGGAAAGTAAGACAGATATGAAAATATATAATGAGGAACATGGTGAAAGAAAAAAAAGGTAGAGAGAGAGAGAGAGAGAGAGAGAGAGAGAGAGAGAGAGAGAGAGACAGAAAGATGGAGGAGCGCTTTATTCCTACTATCATTAATGAACCTGTATGTGGTGAGATTTTCCTCCTGTATTTCTGTTGTGGTTTCTGATTAATGCTGAATTCCTCAAATAACTAAACACCACCACTTCCTCTTCCTCCTCTTCCTCTTCTTCCTGTCTCCCTCTCTGTCTTTCTCTCAGTCTGTCTGTCTCTCTGTCTGTCTGTGCACAATGTGACCTTGATCAGCCCCCCCCCCCTTTCCTCTCACCCTTTTCCCATAATGAGTTTTTTCCCACAGTGACGAGAGACAGAGGGAGAAAGAGAGAGAAAGAGCGCGGAAGAGGGAGAGAGAGAGAGAATAGAGAGGAGAAGAGAGAGAGGAAAGAGAGAGGAGGGCATGCGAAGGAAAGCGAGAGAATTCGAAGGAGAAGAAGAAAGAGAGCAAAAGAGCGAGCAAGAGAGAGAGAGAGAGAGAACGAGAGAGAACGCGAAAAGCGAGCGAGCGAAAGAGAGGAGTGAGCGAGCGAGCAGACGAGTGGTTTTTTGGTCAGTTGCTTTTCGCTTCATCACCTGAACACAAGCAGACTAAGTATGAATCTTATTATTATTATTATTATTATTATTGTATATTATTATTATTATATTTTATTTTTTTATAGCAGTTTTAGCATTTTAATTAGTCTCGTTATTATAATAATGAAAAAACACTCGCTTAATTAGCCTGAAATGTTTTTATTGTGTGGAAATTTAGACTAACCAAAATAACCAACCTTTATTAATTTTTACTAAAATAACCCTTACAGATAATAAAGAAGCAGTAATAATTAATTATAAAACTAATATCTATTCATAACTTGCTGCTTGTAAGTATATGTTAATGATCATGTGGAATTTATCTTTATAATATTATTTGGATTATTTATAATTTATTTCCTTTCAAAGATTGTAAAATAATCCAAATGATGTTTTAATCATTAAATCCAACGTTATTTCGCTAGTTAGCTATAATTAGCTAGTCTTGTTCTAGTCGTGTGTGTATATGAAAGCTAACTAAGACTAATTCAAATGAAAAAATGCACTAATCAGCATTAAAAACATTGGGTCATGTGTTAGCTACATGCTAGCTTTAAAACTAGATTAACGTAGCGACGCAGCTGTACTAGCTACTACTCTGATAATCTCTCTGCTTATTCCAAACTAATAAATGGATGAATAAAGAGAGGATAGTTTGATGAATAGATAGATGCTGAATGGATGGATGGATGGATGTGTTACGTGTTTGGCTACATGCTAGCTTTAAACTTGATTAACGTAGCGACACAGCTGTACTAGCTACTCTAATGATTTCTGCTGATTCCTTTTAAACCAAATTAATGAATAAATTAATAAAAAGAGGATGGATCGATAAATAGAAGGATGGGTGGATGGATGGATGGATGTGTTACGTGCTTAGCTACATGCTAGCTTTAAACTAAATTAACGTAGCGAGGCATACTAGCAGTATTAGCTACTACTAGCTAGTAAATTCAGTCGTTGGGATTCGTTGCTATACTAAATATTATATTAGAATTATATTATTATTTATAATAATTAATATTAATTATTATATTATATTGCGTCTTTGTGATAACTTATGCGGAAAAATTTGTCGGTTGCATTGTTGCTACCAGATAAACTAGGCGGTAAACTAGCCACGGTGTGTGATATCTTATTATACGCATCAGTAATCTGAAGTAATAATAATGTGTATTTAGATTATGTTATTCTGGTCGACTGAACGATGAGAAACGTTGGATGATTGAAGTGCGAATTCCTGCGGATGGAACAGGGTTTCATCTCCGCTGCTTCACAACGTGCTAATGATGCTCTTAACTGTAGTTGATTGTTGTGTATGCGCAGGTTTTAGCGTGTGTGTATGTGTATGTGTGTGTGTATGGATCCCCTCGCCGTCCTCCGTCCTCTCGTCCTCGGGCGAAACTGCACGCTCGATTTGTGTGTGTGTGTGTGTGTGTGTGCTGATGAGATATCGAGCTTCTCTGCTCCATGATTAACCTTCTCACCGACGTCGTGTCTCACTGAACTGATGAGAAATCACTGCTCCAAATCGTTCTGGATCCGATACGGCACTGAAAAAAAAGATGGAAAAAAAAGAGATGGAGAGACAGACAGACAGAGAGAGAGACAGACAGAGAGAAAGAAAGAAAGAAAGAGTTGGGGAGAGAGAGAGAGAGAGTTTGGAGAGAAATAGACAGAGTTTTGTGGGTAGAGAGAGAGAGAGAGAGAGAGAGAGAGAGAGAGAGAGAGAGAGAGAGAGAGTCAAAGAGAGAAATAGAAAGAAAGAGTCAGAGAGAGTGAGAGAGAAAGAGTGTGTATATATATATACGAATATATACTGATATATATATATATACATATGTATATGTATATAAAGGATAAATGGATGGATGGATGGATGAATGGATGGATAGATAAATAAATAAAGAGAGGATGGATTGATGAATAAATGCACTGATAGATGGGATGGATGTGATGGATGGATGGATGGATGAATGGATGAATAAAAAAAGGATGGATTGATGAATAAATATGTGATGGATGGATAGATGGATAGTGAATGGATGGATGAATTGAATATGGATGATTAAAAAAAAAAAGGATGATTGATGATAAATACGTGATAGATGGATGAATGGATGGCTATAAAAAAAAGGATGGGATTGATGAATCAATACGTGATAGATGGATAGTGAGTGGATAAATAGGCTGGATAGTTAAATAAAGAGAGGATGCATTGATGAATAGATGCATGATGGATAGATGGAATAATGAATAGATTAATCAGTAGATAGATGAATAAATAATGAACAGATGAATAAATGATAGATGAATTTTAGATCTTGATTGAATTATATTTCAGTGTATTTTTTTTTTTTTTTGTTGCTTTTACATTTACATAAAAAAATAGTAAAACAAATATAAAATAATTAAATTAAAGTTAATCTGTTATTTGTATTTCTGTATTTGTTTGTTTTATTCGTTTGGTAAATAAATCTACTCAAGCGAAATGGTTTGTTGATTTATGTAATTAGAAGTTGGGTCGCGACCCCTCCGATGAGGACTGCTTCTTCGACCTGCTCAGTAAGTTCCAGAGCAGCCGCATGGATGATCAGCGCTGCCGCCTCGGCGAGGACTCTAACGGTCAGGACGCGCGAGACGACGCCGACGCCGACGGCGACGACGGTCGCAGACGTCATTGGGGGCGCCGGACGACGGGAGCGACCGACGCCGCCGAACCGCAGACTCGACCATCAGCGACATGATCGGTATCTATCCGCACCTCTGCGGTTGCTATGGTTACAGCTCCATCCTTTAATACACTTTAAATGTAAAATAAAGAATGTTCTAAACGAAGCCACGCCTCTTTTGGGCTCCTCCCACAGATGCCAGCATCCTGGCGTCGCCTCAGACGGAGGAGCTGTTTGATCTGATCGCCAGCACGCAGAGCCGCAGACTGGATGACCAGCGTGTCAGCGTAGGGACCCTTCCGGGACTCAGGATAACCCATAATAACCTGGGGCACCTGCGCACCGAAGCCGAACCTCAGGAGCCCAGCGACGACTTCTTCAACATGCTCATCAAGTGCCAGGTGAGGGCGCACTTCACGCCGAACACTTAATAGTTGAAATTTATTGAAATGCCATTAATCCGTTTTAGGTCTCCAAAAAACACAGAATTTTATTTGTGACATGTTTTTAAATAAGAAAAATAAACGTAGAAATAACGAATATTCTATAAAAACACTACAATAGGCTGTACTGGAATAAACCCGGTTTTATTAAGTATAATGTGCAGCGTTTACCTTGGAGATCAGACGACTCCACTTGCTAACGCTCATGTCTGACTAGCGATCGAGTGACACACGGGATGCTGGGCAGATGTTACGGCGTTCACTGTGGTGTTCGCTACGCTAACTAGCGGTTGGGTGTCTGAAACTGACTAAATACCCGAATTTTAGCTTGCAACTCAAAGCAAAAAAGTCAAAGTACCCACTGTAAAAAATAATACCAAATTTACTTAAAGTAAATTTTTTGGAAAACTTCCGATACACTGGTTCATTTAAGTATCATTTTTGTATCCCTTTTTTTTAAACTTGTTTTTCGTTCGTATCCGTTTATAGATTGTCTTATATCCCATTTTAACTTCATTTCTCTTTCATGTTGATCTTTAGTCGTCCAGGATAGATGATCAGCGGTGTTCTCCTCCTGAAGGCGGCCCCCGCGCTCCCACCGTCCCAGACGAAGACTTCTTTAGCCTCATCCAGAGGGTTCAGGCCAAACGTATGGACGAACAGCGCGTCCAGCTTCCTTCTGATAACGAGAACGCCACCGGGGACTCCAGCTAAAGAGAGAGATAGAGAGATGAAGATGAGATGAATGAATGAGAAGGTCTCCGTCTGGACTGTAGGACATCGTCGTCTGTATTTTTGCTGTTTTGTAGAGCTCCTCACTGTATACGCGGTTTGTTGGTACCGCTGTAATGCAGTAACACACACTCGCTAACTGCTAATCGACATCCTGTGTGTCTTCATTAGTTTAAAAGCAGTGTGATGATTTGACCATCATTTCAGGGCGTCGTTCCTCCAGGAGCTGCGACATGTGACCCGTTCGGCATCAGTGTTTGTTTCCTCTTTAGAGAATTGTATCACTTAAGATGATGCAAAATAATTGCGATCGGTGCTTTCTGTCTCACCATTTCTTTTTTTTATAGCATCATCTTCTATATTTATTCTGGTGGAAAAAAAGACTGATAGCTACACAACTGTGAAAAAAAAGAACATTTGTTAAAATAATTAGCATAGAAAAGTTATATAAATAATCTAACAACGTTAACAAGAATATTCGCTTTCAAGACAACAAAACAAAACAAGCCGATACGTGTTCTGTAAAAAAAAAAGTAAGGTTATTATTTTTTGTAATTATAGTGGTGGTGGTGGTGGTGGTGATGATAGTGATGATAATGGTGGTGGTGGTGGTGGTGATGAGGATGATGATGACGACGATGGTGGTGATAGTGTTGGTGGTGGTGATGATGGTGAGAATGGTGATGATGATAAGGTGATGATGATGGTGGTGATGATGGTGAGAATGGTGATGATGATAAGGTGATGATGATGGTGATGATGGTGGGTGGTGATTATAGTGGTGGTGATGATGGTGAGAATGGTGATGATGATAAGGTGATGATGTGAATGATGGTAGTGATGGTGATAATGGTGATGAAGATGTGGATGATGGTGATAATGGTGATGGTGATGATAATGGTGATGATGATGATGATGTGGGATGATTGGTGATGGTGATAATGGTGATGGTGATGATAATGGTGATGATGATGATGGTGGTGATGATGGTGATGTGAATGATGGTGGTGGTAGTGATGGTGATGAAGATGTGGATAATGATGACGGAGGTGGTGATGTGGATGATGGTAGTGATGGTGATGATGGTGATGGTGGTGGGATGTGGATGATGGTAGTGATGTGGATAATGATACGGTGGTGTGATGTGGATGATGGTAGTGATGGTGATGATGGTGATGGTGGTGATGATGATGGTGATGACTGCTTTCGGCGTGCGCTTTAGCTAAATGAGTTGTACTGTAACTAAGTCACTTTTTTTGCACACGTGTCTAAACGTTAAAAAAGCGTGGATTTGTGGGCGGAGCTACAGCTGCTGAAGATCACAGGTCGATCCGGAGATCGTTTCTATCACAGCTTTGGGAGACGACGTGACAATATCGGAATTCAATATTTAAAAACTATTTTTTTATAAAATAGTTCAATTTTAGATGTATTAAGAAAAAATCCCTTCATTTTCCCTTTGATGTTAATGTTTTAACTAGTCCACTAACCCGTCAGCAAAATGTCTCCTGAGATTCGAGCCGATAAAATCCCGGATCAGAGAGTAATGATGTGCTGGGATTCGATCAGTGTCTGATCTCGGATAGATCTTTATCGCCACCTGCTGGTTCAGTTCAGTTTCTACCAGAAAAAAATCAAAAACACCAGAAAAAAAATTTATTTACACAAAGTTTCAGTCTGATTTTATTTATTTACTCCTTAAAATCCCAAACTAATGTTAATGTGTGAGCTTCTATCTATCTATCTATCTATCTATCTATCTATCTATCTATCTATCTATCTATCTATCTATCTATCTATCCGTCCCAGTTTTGATATTTCTGTATTTCTTTTGATCTTTTTTTCTTTACTTTATTCTTTTCTCTTTCTTTTCATCTTTTTTTGATTCCGGTAATTTTTTCTTTTGTTCTTTTTTTTCGTTTCTTCATTCTTTCTCTCTGTTTTTTGTGTTTCTTCTTCCTTTTTTTCTTTTGTTTTTTTTCCCCTTTGTTTTTTCAACTTCCTTATTGAATTTTTTTTTTTCTTAAATTTTCTCTGTTCTTTATGATTTAATATTTTTTTCTTTATATTTTTCTTTCTCTCTCATTCGTCCCTTTCATTTATACTTTATGGTTTATTTCTTTTCATATATTTCCAATATTTATTTTTTGTATTTTTCTTTTTCTTTTCTTTTCTTATATTTATTTCTCGTCTCTTCTTTTCTTTCTTGGTTCTTCTCCTTCTTTGTCCTCGTCTCTTCATTTATTTCTGTTTTCACCTTAAACATTTGAAGATGAACAGTTTATATTATAACATTACAGACTTTATTAACGAGCCTTTTCGTAGAACTGAAATAAACGATTGATTCTTTTTATTTCATTCTGCAGATTGAGAAAATGATCGAGTGATAAAATGATGAAATAAAATAGTAATAGAATGAATTCAATAGAGTTGTGATAGAAAAGTCCAGTGCAGTTTTATAGATAAAGGTAAAGCTATGCTCGTTATTTTAGCTTCAGCGCTACATGTGATCATTTCCATCCTTTAAAGCGTTTGTTCTGTTTTTACAGGTGGGTCACTGCCATAACCACCAGTTTTGTATTTATTTGGTATTGTCGGACGATCAGGTCCACTTTTCAACATTTTAATAAAATGTTGATAAAAAACAAAAAAACAAAACTTTGTCGCGTTTAATTTTCGTTACGATTCATTAACACGCCATTATGTGTTTTATTAAAGTGAAAAAAAAGGTTTGATGATGAAATATTTGCTAATTAATGTTGATGAGTTAAAATAAATGCATAAAAAATGCAGCTACTGGTTACAGTCACTCTGGAGAAATCATAGAGCAAAAGTATTGGCACCCTTCGACAGCTTGAGAAGCTGTTTTTTTAGGTAAACAAATCGACTGGAGGCTTTATAAAGTTGTGCTTTTGGATGATTAAAGAGAAGAAAAAAAAAAGACTGACGGAAACTAGAAGTGAAAAACTAGTAAATGAGAAGAAAGGATTCTAAAACCGGGAATGATTCGGTGAAGCATGGTGGTGGAAGCATGATGTGGATTCAGGGCTGTTTCTGGGAACAAAGCAAATCTTTATTTGTTTCTGTTTCATGGACGAAACTTCATATTCAGGAAGCCGCACTGCGGTGGTGGCCCTTAATGATGATTCCGCTCTGATATTGAGGAACTTGGGATCTCCGGTACAAATATCAGAATCCAGATGTTTCTATATTTAAAAAAAAAAATCTGATCTTGACATATCTTTCTCGGCGTTTAATTTCTCATCATTAAGAACAACTCCGTTTAACTCCAACCCATGACAAAATAGGGGAAAAGAGAGGGCAGTTTTGAACTTGTGGGTGGGGTAAATACGTAGACACCTTTTACTTAGAAAAAAAGAGCTGTTAAAATAAAATCTTTCACAGACACATTGTTTATCTACTTCCTGTTTGTCAGTTCCGCCTCTTTTTCATTTAAACATACACTGTTTTCCTTCTTCTCCATTTCCCCACTGTAATGACTAACGGATTCCATACACACACACACACACACAAACACACACACACACACACACCCTCCTCTTCTTTCCCGGCAGGCTTTGCGAAAGCTGAGCCGCTCTATATAAAGGCGCGAGAGGAAAGAGGAGGGGCGCGGTGCAGCAGGGATACTCGTGCAGAGACTTGCCAGGACAGACGGAGAGATAGAGGAGAGAGGTTAGTACACACGCAAACACACACACACACACACACACACACACACACACACACACACAGAGAAGACAAATTAGAGGTCATGATTAGATCAGAATAACAGCATTCTTCAGAACAGAAAGTGTGCAAACTAAGAGACTGAAATAGACTGTCGTCTCTCCAGGAAATAGAAATACAGTAAGACAGGAGAGGAGAGAGGGATGCAAACAGAGTGATGTGTTTTAACAGCTGGTGCTTTATGCCCTTGAAGCGTTTAAGGTTATGAGAACGAGCTCAGGATGTGAAAAAGGCACTCTGAGAAAAGCAGAACCGATGCTGGACATTCGTCTCATGCTGATTATCTACAATCGCTCGCTGTAAACACACTCGTTCGTAGCTCCTTAGTGTAAACAAGGCCTCCGCACGGACATCACCGGCACCGCGCCGTTAAAGCTGCTGCACCGTTGCCATGACAACTTCTCAAACCATCGAACCGCGAAGAAGAGCGATTCCAAAAGAGTGCTGGGTAAAGACGGTGTGGAGGAGCTGAAGGACAGCTGCAGGAGAAGGGTGGCTTTTTTTAGAAGAAGGGACAAGTGGCGTCAAGTGACAGCATGTAGCATGTGGACACATCGCCATTATAACACGTTTATTACACACTGACATCCACTCTATTACACAATTAAACTTAAGCACTGCAACACTTACACAGGGCAGTGTTTAAGGTGTTGGACTGCTAATTGGACGATTAGGGTTCAATTCCCAGCACCACCAAGTTACCACTGTTGGGCCCCTGAGCAAGGCCCTTAACCCCCAGATGCTCTGATGTATAAGAAAGACAAATGTAAGTTGCTCTGGATACGGACACCTACCAAATGCTGTAAATGTAAACTTATACAACTTATACTACATTATAACATGTTTATTACACTATCATCTACACTATTACACGGTTACACTAAAACACCGCAACACTCATACTGCATTATAACACATTTATTACACAATGACATCGACACTATCACACTTGCACTAAAACAGCTTGTAACTCATACCGCGTTATAACACGTTTATTACAAAATCAGATCTACACTATTACACTAAACACTGCAACACTCATAACGCATTATAACATGTTTATTACACAATAATATCTATTCTATTGCGCTATTACACTAAAACACTTTTACACACAGAACACAGATTAGTGTTGTGAGCCCGCATGGTTTTTTTAGGGTAGGAAGAACCTGAACCTCCGTATTGCCCCAGTACACCTGACCTTTTTAACTGAAACCCAGAATGTGTGCGGTTACAGTTACTGCTGGATGAATGAGTGAGTGATTCATTCTTCACCTGCTTCTGCTTTGGAGATAGTGAGTGAGTGTGTGTGTGTGTGTGTGTGTGTGTGTGTGTGTGTGTATAAGGTAGCTCTATTAAAAGCTGTTCTAAATTAAAACCTGGCTCTGTAACTTAGGAGTGGGGGCAAAGGTTAAGGTGTGTCTGTGTCTTGTGGTGGTGGTGGTGGGGGAGGAAGGGGGGAAGCTTAATGGTTAAGGTGTTAGACTGATAACCGGAAG
Source organism: Bagarius yarrelli (assembly GCA_005784505.1). Classification (NCBI taxonomy): domain Eukaryota; kingdom Metazoa; phylum Chordata; class Actinopteri; order Siluriformes; family Sisoridae; genus Bagarius; species Bagarius yarrelli. Next base: position 2,350,328 of record VCAZ01000029.1, read on the forward strand.
ATTTTGGGTTCGATTCCCAGCACCAACAATTTACCACTGCTGTGTCTATTAATACTAATAAAACTGTGCCTGTTAATAAAAAGGCTTGGTGCTGTTAATCTGCCCTGGGGTAATAGTACGGCCTGTACGGGGTGAATTCCCACTCTCGGTTTTCCCGCTGTCCTCTCGTTGTTCCCAGTTGAGACTCCAGATCCGTGACTCTCTGAGCAGATTACTGAGAATGCTAATAAGATTATTTAGTATTGATTATTTAACGCTGTGTGACCTCATGTCTCGCTCTGGCCACCCCCTTAACACACACACACACCACACACACACACACACGCTTGCTGACTCTTTAACTTCTCCCTCAGGTCCACCTCAGGCTCCTTACTTGGTTGTGGAGGGAAGCGAGCGCTGATACAGGAGCCGAGGTGACATTAATAAAGAACGCAGGGTCACTGACGGGGCGTAAATCCTGCGGCGCGTCGGCGGTAATTCTCACTTTCACGCTCGTTACATGTCCACAGCGTCCGTCATCTCGCACAGCTAAAACTTAAACCAACCTCCTAACCAGCTAATCAGGTTAACTACTACCCTTTTTGATACCCTTTTTGAATCTTCTGGGCAAAGCTACAGACGTTGGGGGTGCATCATACGTGGGTCGTCTGTCTCACTGCTGCTGGAGACTAAAGGTTCTAGGGGCCTTGCTCAGGGGCCCAGCAATAAAAGCTTGGAAATACCACCAAGCTACAACCTCCCACAAGGGACACCAGACCAATTCATACACCAGATCCTCCATTTAAATTTTTGGCTTTTATTCATTTTTTTTATCCAACCGAGGTTTAGGGGCCTTGTTTGGGGGCCCAGCACTGGTAGCTTGGTGGCACTGGGACATGAACCTAACATCTTCTGATTTAAACAATAATCTACCTTCCACTCTACCCAAAAAAAAAGAATATTAAACTATAAACTATTAACTTGTATAAGGCCCCCCGCCCCTTTTTCAAAATCTGCCAATCAATATTAAACGGCATATTAAAAGTCTTTTATCTAAGTCTTTTATCTGAGAGTTCTTTGCTCCTGTTAAAATACAGTGAGCTCGAATCTGCCTCACACACACACACACACACACACACACACACACACACACACACACACACACACACCTCACGACGCATAAAATCTGCGCTGGATAACTGAACAACGTGTCGTGATCGTCTGATTCGCTGTTTTTTTTCTGCATTTCAGCGTCGTACGACGTCTTAAAGTAAATTTCGCTGTGTTATAAGTTGAAGGTCACAGGTGTGTGTGTGTGTGTGTGTCACTGTTCAAACACACATGGTGTAGACCATAGTGCTGGTGAATTCTGCACTCTAATTGGTCGGAAGACGGGGATCATTTTTTTTCATCAGCAGCTTAAACCTTCTTTAGTAACAGTTCATAATAACCCGTCGTCATGGTTACACTGCTGGGATTGATGAGTTTCCAGTAATGCTGCAACCCACCGTGTGTGTGTGTGTGTGTGTGTGTGTGTGTGTGTGTGTGTGTGTGTGGGCTGCAGTACTGCTCTAAAAACAAGATTATGGTATTAGTGCTTTAAACTGGTTTATCAACTGTCACACTTATCACACTTACACACACACACACACACACACACACACACACACACACACAGACACACACATGCACATACGCGCTGTAAGCTATAAATACCAACACGGGTCACATGACCCAAGCATGTAGACGCGAAAGCTGAGAGAACTGTTTGCTCCTGCTGCCCTGACGATACACACACACACACACACACACACACACACACACACACACACACACACACACACACACACACACACACACACATATATACTCTGCAGGTAAGACGTACACAACACACACTAATACAACATGATGTTTCTTGTCACTTATTATTAAAATTATAGTATGTATTGTTTAGTTCTAGGTGTGTGTGTGTGAGAGAGAGAGAGAGAGAGAGAGAGAGAGAGAGAAGAGAAGGTGTGTGTGTAAGAGAGAGAGAGAAAAGAGAAGGTGTGTGTGTGTGTCTGTGTGTGTAGCTCCTGGGAGTGTTTTGATTTTTCTCTCTTTTTCATTTACTGTTTTATCTCGTTTCTTTCTTACTTCCTTTTTTTTATTTCTTAATCCTTTCTACCTCTTTTTTCCACTACTTTTTCATTCATTTATTCATTCTTTCCTTTTCTTTCTTTCTTTTTCTTTCTTTCTTTCTTTCCTTCTTTCTTTCTTTTTCGTTCCTCGTACTTTCCTCATACCTCACATTTCTTTCCTTCTTCCTCTAATTTTTTTTTCTTTCCCTCTCACTCTTTTTTCCTCCTTTTTCTTTTTCTTCTTTTCCCCCCTTATCTTTTATATTGCTATCTTATCTTACACTTCCTGTTTTTTCTCTTATATACTTTATTTTTTTTCTTCTTCCTTTTCTTTTCTCTTGTTTTAAATTTTATTTCTTGTCTCTTTCTTTCTTTTATTCTTCTTCGTCTTGTCTTGTCCTTTTCCTTTCGTTTTTTCTGTAGAATCAGATTTTAGTCAAACTTTTACTATTACTGCTTTTAATATTTGATCTGATTATCACCTTCAGCTGCCAGCGTACCGTAAATATTAACTAGTTGATTTTAGGATATGAAAACTCTTTGCAGTGCCGTGTACACACACACACACACACACACACACACACACACACACAGAAACACACAGAATTACAGACAGAGAGACATTTCACATATTGAGGATAAAAAACATTTTTTATTAAAGCAAGAAACTCCAAACCTCCACACTACAACCACAACTGTACCACCTACAACATCTGGAACAGTTCAGAATCAATATATATCTTAATATTAATATAACATCACAAAAACATTACAGATATCAATAACATCTATCAGATGTAATGGCTGGCATTGAGATTGGATTAAAAAATCTGATTGGTTAAAGAAACAGTCGTTAATAATATTAACCAGTGATCAATCTGCCACTGCTGATATAGTGTAAGTCACATGGGCAGCGCTACTGATTCTGAAGGCTGATTAGATTAACGTGGCAGCACATAGAAACTGAAATCTGTACTGACTTCATCTTTTTCTCTCTTATCTACAGGACAATCCAGAACATAAGACCGCACCATGGCAGGTAACACACACCTTTTAATATTTCAGGGTTCCCCACTGTCTAGTATGTGTGTGCCAATAAAAAAAAGTTTATAAAATTAAAAACCGAACAGTGCAACACAAACCACTTACTTTAATCCTCTTGCGACATCTAGTGGTCAGAGTCGTGTATTACATTCCCTGTGCAGCTGACGTTAAAATTAACTGACTTTTGAATAAAAAAATATTATTAAAATTATATTATTAAGTTATAATGTTATATTATTTACATTACAATTTTTGTACGTATAAAAAACACGTTAAACGTATTTACCAAATGCTTATAAGTATTAAATATATATAAAAAAGTGAAATTAAAAAGCACATACCGAGCTAACAAAATTGTCCTCTTTTAACAGGCCAGTTCTAAAGAATTAAATTCCAAAAATTAATTCATCAAGACAAAAAACAAAAACAAAACAGGATCACTGGAAACTATAAAAAAGTAAATATAATTAACTAATCTACGTCACACCCGGAAGTCAAATCTAACAGCGGTCATAAAACCGCTTTCACTTTCGCGACATTGTCTTATTTTATTTGTAAAAAAGGTTTGAAATATTGTGCAATAATATTTTTTTCCCACAACATATTTATATATAAAGCAAACTAAATTAAATAAAATTTTAACCCTGAATATCCGCGTCTGACCACAAATCCAGACTTTTGACCTTACTATTAAAATATAGACCTTACCAATATGACGAACACGTCATGACGTTTAACATTCGCTAGCAACTGGGAATGAAAACCGGAAGTCTTTATAGGTATTGTGATTTGTCCGGGCGCCGGTTGCTATGACAACTCAGAACTTTATCAAAACGGAGTTTTCTGTTTAGCGTCGCTGCTGGAGAGAAAAAAAACTGACGGAAAAATGGCATGTTGCTTATTGTGTTTCCGCAAAATAAATCCTGAGGGTAAATTTAATAATATAAATTATTATTTTTTTATTTTAAATAAAAAAAAAAAAGTGAAATTTTTTTTGGTTATTTTTATTATATTATATCTTTTTAGCATTATTATAATTGTTAAATGTGTTTATATTGACGTCTGTCTGTCGGTCGGTCTGTCTGTCTTTCAATATTTATTGAATAATGTTTCCAGAAATGGTGGGGGTAAATATTTTTGCACTCTTGTTGTTTTCAGATAAAATTAAGGATGCTAAAATCATCTTTGTTGTGGGTGAGTATATATTAACTCACCTTTTAATTAAAGAAAAGTTTACCTAATATGTAGACCAGTCACATGACCTGACCTGTGTGACACATGACAAACCTCTCAGCTGTGTGTGTGTGTGTGTGTGTGTGTGAGGATTTGACTCAGACACATTATTAATTACCCATTACACCACATCTATTAAATCACTGCTTTATCCCCTGAGCGAGTAAACAGACTTTGTTGATGCACGTTCCTCTGCGGTTCCTTCGCTCCTCAGGTGGCCCCGGCTCTGGAAAAGGCACCCAGTGTGAGAAAGTGGTGCAGAAGTACGGCTACACACACCTGTCCTCCGGAGACCTGCTGCGTGCCGAGGTGGCGTCCGGCTCTGAGAGGGGCAAACAGCTTCAGGCCATCATGCAGAAAGGAGAGCTGGTGCCTCTGGTAAGGACGAGTCCATGCTGTAGGCTGGGATGGGGAACTTCCTGTTTTATAAGGTTTAATAAAGTAAATTAAATAGCAACATATTTCATCATAGACTTGTAGTGCATTATGGGTAAAACATGCAAAATGTCATGTTTTACATGTCCCAGCATTTGAGTCTCTCATCTGTCGACAGGACACGGTTCTGGAGATGATTAAAGACACCATGATCGCCAAGGCCGACGTGTCCAAGGGATACCTGATTGACGGATACCCTCGCGAGGTCAAGCAGGGGGAGGAGTTTGAGAAGAAGGTAATGATTCACACACATTATATTATATTATATTATATTATATTATATTATATATAATCATCCTGTTTGTCATAAACCAGCTGTTTTTTTATATATTTTTTTATTATTAAACAGATTTTAATTTTTTTTCCTCTTTAAAATACTTGTTTTACTTCCTACATCCAGAATATAATTATAAATTATATTGTCAAAGAAGAACTTATTTTTTATACAACAAATGACATAAATATTTTTTTTATAATCAATGGACATAAATATTTTTTTATAATCCAATGACCGCTTTCTTAAAATTTATTTTACTAAGTTTTTTATTTTGTGATTTTAGTTTAAAAAATAAAAACTGTTGTAATACACTAGCAATAGATTAATAGTACATCGGTGCCCTCTAGTGGATATACTTTGAACTGCAGTAAAATATCATTTGGACACTAAATCTATTTCTTTATTTCTTTATTTTAGACTTGTTTAAAAAAAGTTATTTCGGTGCTTGTTTGGAAACCAACATACACATCTTTAGATAAATTTCTGCTTATGAATAAACTTCTTTTCATAATAATATAGTCACATCTAATATTGATTAAACTTTTATTGCACCAGATTTGCTGTATTTCAAAAACTACCAGTGATGTGACATTGCCACTATGAAGCCACCAGGAACGTATCAGCTGTAATATATATACTAACCTGTAGTATTTGCATTTGTGTCTTTGTTCTTTAGATCGGTGCTCCTGCTCTGCTGCTGTACGTCGATGCGAAGCCCGAGACGATGGTGAAGAGGCTGCTGAAGCGTGGAGAGACCAGCGGCCGCGCCGACGACAACGAGGAGACCATCAAGAAGCGTCTAGATCTTTATTACAAAGCCACCGAGCCCGTCATCGCTTTTTACGAGAGCCGCGGCATCGTCAGGAAGGTGAGCAATCCTTTAGCAGGGAGCTTTATAACGGCTCTCGTTAGAGGATCTTATTGTCTTTTGGGGTGGGAAAAAAATCGATTCATTAATGCATCGTGATTCTTTCTCGAACGATTCCTGAATCGATTCTCAAAAGTCCAGAATCGATTCTAAATTCGGATAACATGGCAAAGGTGCGGGCCTGCGCGTGCAGGAAACACAGAAATGATAAGTGTAAGCGAGCGTTCGTCGCAGGTTCACCTAAACATTCGAATTTAATGAAATTAAGAATAAAAGCAGTCCAAAATGTACTGAACTGGTTTATAACATACAGACATGTATCTAATCCAAACTACGGCAAGCCCCGAGGGGAAAAATACATTTACACACACACACACACACAGAATGAGCACTGACACAAAATAACCACGTCTAAACTTAATAAACAGTTTATTCTGTTCCATTAGCACTGACTGACACGTACGGACAAAAATGGACATCAAAAATGGACATCAAATCAATATCAAATGTAAAATCGATTGTGTGGAAACACAAGTTTTTACCGGTTTCTTAAAAAAAGCTGAAGTGAATCAGTCGGTCGGTGGCGGTTTTATTGCCGAGGATTTGTGTTGGTTCTCCGTGGTGGATAACACAGGGTTTCACACACAGTACATTGTACAGTGTGTCCTTACGGCGTTATTTAAGTGTTCTTTATAAACGTTATAATAATCTGACGTTTCCATGTTTCATTCAGAGCTTCAGTTCATCCTGAACACTGAACTTTATTAATCAAAGAACAATTATAAAAACCAAATCCTCTTTTTTAAGATGGAGGATGATGTCATACAGAAATTCCAGCTCTAAACAAAAAGCAGAGAAACTCCAATTCGGGTTAAAATGTAAAGATCTAAACACAAATTTACAGCAGAAGAATTAGGAAAAAAGTGTAGATTGGGAATGGTTTCGGAATCGGATCGGGAACTCCCGGAATCGGAATAAAGTACCTAAAGATTCCTGCCCCTAATTATCTTAGAGTCTATTAAAAGAGCTTGCTATAAAGAGGCTAAATTCCGACTCTAATAAAACAGGCTTTACTCGTCGTCTTCTTCTCTTTTTTTTTTTTTAGATCGACTCGGAGCTTCCTGTGGACGAAGTCTTCAAACAAGTCTCCCAGGCGATCGATAACCTCAAGTAAAGAAAAGCTGATCAGATGAACTTTGAACTTTTGTCTGGCTCTTTATTCTGTAGTTTTTTGTTTTTTTTCCCCTCTCAAAGATCTCAAGGCGATGGCTTAAAAAAACCCCCCAAAAAAACCAAACACAAATCCACAGTAAAGCCAGAGGAAAACTCGGTCTGGCCGATTCGCCTTAATGAATAGTTCATGCGGTTGTCACTGGAGACCGCATCAGCACCTTCTCTCTCTCTCAACACGATCTGTATTCAGAAAACTGGCCTCCTGTTTGTCAAAGGCTTCAGCTGGGTTTCATATCGTGTTGTGTAGTTCTGCTCTGACAGCCTGTACCACATGTCCACACATGGCGATCGATAGCGCTACACGTTCTGCCTTTTAAGTACCACAGGCTACCGCTAAAACACACCGTTATCTTTAAGCATTAAAAATAAAATCGTTTTAAGAAACAGATCGTTTTAAGCATTAAGCGTTTAGCATTGTGCTAACTTTATATGTAACATATCATAGAGGTCCATTTCCAACAGGTAGAGAAGAAAAAAATGGCACTTATATTAAAAAAAATCTGACTTATTTTGTCAAAACAATTATCTTATTTAAAAATTTTGACATTTTTACACATTATTGCAAAGTTTTTACTTTTGACTGCAACATTCTAACAGATTATCCCCCCCAAAAATAAAAAATAAATCTTTATTCTTATTCTTCAGTCTTATTTACACACACACACACCACACACACACACATTTATTCCTGAAAAAATGTAACAATAATAATGCTATAACGATAAAATTGAAAGAAAAAAACCTGAAATTTGCTTAACAGGTCATTGAATTGCTCAGTAGCGTATCCCTTAGTTAGCTTAGTTAGCAGGTTAAGCTAAAAGATGTACATTTTTTACCACAAAGATTCTTTTTTTCTTTATTTTACCTCCACAACTGAGGAAAATGTTGACGTTCCGGACAATTTGACAAAATGATATAATTAAAAGGCGCCAGATTTAAGGAAAGCATCGTCAACATTCCAGGTTTCTGGAAGCCAACAAAGAGGTCACTTCCTCCTGTTTTTAAGCACTGCTTAGCAGACAGACAAAAAAACCCCACACAAATAAACACAAACGTACATAAAAGTCACTCAGGAATTTTAGGACTTTAATAAAGGTCTCAGAGTTCGCCAGGCCCTGTTCAGAATCACAGACGAAAACCATGAGATGTTTACAATCGAATGTAAAAAGCATGCGTCTGGCCAGACGAGCGCACAAACACGACACCAAGCTGCGGCGTTGTTGTTATTGGAAACCCTCCTGAACATCATCAGAAGTTTGCAGGCTTCCTCACACAGCACAAGCTACCGGTGTTTCCTGCTGGCCCCCAAAAACCTCCGCAGCAGGTATCCGGGTTATCCTCTGAGGAACAGCGACCTGGCGAGGAAAAGGAAGAAGAAGTCAGGATTGTCGCTGTAAAACCTGATGAAGGAAGGACAGCGCGGCGTGGTGCGTCCTGCATGCAGCAACACAACACATGCCGGACTCCTGCTGGAATGCTTATTGAGGGGAAAGTGTCAGGGTGTCGTTCTTCAAGAGATGTAAAAAATTAATAAAACATTTATTATGTATGTATTATTATGTATGTAGCCGATACAAATAATAAAATGCTTAGATGTCTAATGTAATTTAACTTCAGCGGCGCCTTGACACACGAGTTTAGTTTGTTCCGTGACCGAGCTCGTTACTCAAATTACTCGTAAATTTAAAAATGCCATTAATTCGTTCTGGGACTCCAAAAAAACACCTACATTTTTCCAATTTAAAAAAAAAAATAAACGTATAAATAACAAAGATTGTATAAAAACACTAGAATAGGATGTACTGAGGGATCACGGGAGCAATAGTTCTTTTCACACACTGATTTACACATACTAAAGTATTTGGATTTACTACTCACTTACATACTGTTTTGCATACTATATATAAGAAAAGTACAGGGGTGCCTTGACTTACGAGTTTAATTGGTTCTGTGACGAAGCCTGTTACTGAAATTACTCGCATGTCAAATCGTTCCGGCTCCCCAAAAAAACACTGCATTTTTTGGTTAAATGTTTTAAAAAAAAAAAAAAACATATAAATAACAAATATTGTATAAAAACACTAGAATAGGATGTACTGGAATAAACTGGTTTTATTAAGTATCATGTACAGCGTTTACCTTGGAGATCAGACGACTTCACTTGCTAACGCACATGTCTGACTAGCGATCGACTGACACACGGGATGCTGGCCGATGTTACGGCTTTTACTGTGGCGTTCGCTACGCTAACTAGCGGTTGAGTGTCTAAATCTGACTCGTAACCCGAATTTCAGGGACTCAAAGGAAAAAAAATGACCGAGAGACGACTCGAATTACTAAAAACTTAGTTGGGACTCTCGTAAGTCAAAGCACTGCAGTTAAAATCTACTATATATTGTGGGTCAGTTTACACGCATTTTTAACTTTTTGCCTCGTCTTTGAAACATTTAATACTGAAGTGTTTTCATTTTTGGAGCTTTGAATTAGCCATTAATTCTAACACAGATTAGTTTTTGCACTGATTTAATAACACATCTGAGTGAAATGTCGATTTTCTGGATAGTCCGGTGTCGTCTTTTTCCACTTAATCTTTTTCTTTAGCTACTCTTTATTAATATTTTTTCCTCAGCTAGCAGAGACCTACGTATCGCAGTTGCTTAGCAACAGTGATCAATAGTACCGATTAGCGAGAGGATAACTTTAGCAGGATGCTAAGTATGAGGCAACATTGACTTATTTCCAGTATAAATTCTTCTAAAAATAAATAAATAAATAAATAAATAAATACTCTTCTTTTAATCCTGCTTAATTAATCTTTCCACTGGTGTATCAAGTCTACAGTTCTGTAATTCTGTACAGTATTTTTCTTTCTCTTTTTCTCTTTGTCTGTATTAAAGCCCTAACCTGTTAACTTCAGTCATTAGCTAGCTCAGGATCGGCGCGTGTGTTTCCCAGTTGCTTAGCAACGCTGTTCTGGAAACTTGAACCCCTTGAACGTTGAGTGGATCGTGTTGAAGATATGACAGGCTGCTAACAGAAGTTCATTAAGGTTGTTACGGTCAGTAAGAAGATGGAAGACATTCAGTCAAAATATATTATTTTTAGATATTAGATTATTTCTATGGGGTGAACTGAGAGCAGTGCAAGAAAAAACAAAAACCTAAACAATCAAAACCCACAAGTCGTGTTGGCGTGTGTAGCTAAAAATCGCCTGAGGAAAAATAAAAACGTTTGCAGATTTCTCCACAACGACACACCATATATATATCCAGAAAATCCTCTTTGAATGCAGGTCATTTTGCAAACCTTTATTTGAAATGGAGTTGTCTGAATACACATACAGTGTTAGCTTTGACTTACGAGTGTCCCAACTAACAAGTTTTCCGAGATACGAGTCGTCTCTCTGCCGATTTTTTGGTTTGATTTGCGAGATAAAATTCGGGTTACGAGGCAGTTTCAGACACCCAACCGCTAGTTAACGTATCGAACGCCACAGTGAACGCCGTAACATCCGGCCAGCATCCCGTGTGTCACTCGATCGCTAGTCAGACATGTGCGTAAGCAAGTGGAGTCGTCTGATCTCCAAGGTAAACGCTGCACATTATACTTAATAAAACCAGTTTAATCCAGTACAGCCTATTGTAGTGTTTTATACAGTATTTGTTATTTATATATGTTTTTTTTTTCTTATTTAAAACATTTAACAAAAAAAATGCTGTGTGTTTTTGGGGGAGCCGGAACGAATTAACGGCATTTCAATTCATTTTAATGGGAAAAATTGATTTGACATACGAGTAATTTGAGTAACAGGCTTCGTCACAGAACCAATTAAACTCGTAAGTCAAGGCACCCCTGTACTTTTCTTATATATAGTATGCAAAACAGTATGTAAGTGAGTAGTAAATCCAAATACTTTAGTATGTGTAAATCAGTGTGTGAAAAGAACTATTGCTCCCGTGATCCCTCAGTAAAGTTACTGAACGTGTTGATGTTGCAAGATATTTTCGAGAAGCGATTCAAAAAATTTTTTTCTAGACACAAAACAAGAATATAACAGTGATAATGATCTCATTCTGTCCCATTTAGGAGAAATGGTGTATTTGTAATACATGACGCATTGTCTACAGGTAGAGTATTTATAGCATTAATGGCCTTTTGAGGGACAAAGACAAACCAAACACAACACCACTCCAACACGTGAGCGTGTGTCTCTTTAGTTTGTGTCCTTGAGAGTCTCCTTTGAGGAGGGTGAGGAAATGTGAACATTCCGTCTCCAGGTTACGAGTGCACAGTGCCTCTTCAAACGACAGTACCTCACTTCCTGTTATTGAGACCTGCAGAGCTCACCGAGATCGGAGGCAGGACTACGTGCAGAACCTCTCGAGCTGAAACAACACCGCTGCCTCCAGGAAATGCCATAAATATTTCCTTCATCTTATACATCCCTCAGTCAGGACCATCACTGACAACAAAAAAGAGGAAGAAGAAACAAAAATTGGAAGACACTTCGGCGCTACAGCAACAACAGTATTACTACTGATAATAACAAAAAAAAAAATGTGCAAAAATCTGTAAATATTTTATTCGGATTTACTAGAAAAATATTTTTTTTTACATATTTCTTTATGATTGACTATTCCCCCCCTTAAAACCCACTCATTTTTCAAAATAAAGGTTTTTCCCTTATAAAATATATATTGCAAATATGAAAACAAATTTTATTTTATTGTAAGGATAAAAAAAACATATTCCTGCCTACACTTATTTATGATCAAAACTCAATAAAATAAGTCTTTTTAAAGATTTTTTAAAAGTTTTAATTGTTTGACACATTTTAATAACTGTAAAATAAAATTAATACTAATTAATAATCGAAAAATAATTATGAATTAATAATTGTCCTTTTTGCATAATAAATATTAAGTGAGTGAGTCTATACTGTTGAGCTGAGGATACTGTCTAATGACGTCACCTCGAGTTTCCCTCGCCCTCTAGCGGCGGTCTAATGCATAACAGTACAGTTGAATTAGAGGAAGTGGGCGTGTCTTCCCTTAGACCGGCTCGCGTGCGTTAAAAGTTTTCTCTCAGATGCTCGCTGATGTGACGGCGGTGAAATAAAAAGCGGGATTTTCTCTCAGAAAAAAAAAACTAAACTAAAAAACCCGCTGTTTTAAAGGTAATTCCTTAATGTATTTATTGTTTAAAGACTTAAATGTTGAATTTATTTTAATTATTTCAGGAAAAATACTTTTTATTTGAACTTCTATTTCCACTATGTTACTGTACTGATGCTAGCTAGGCTGCTACATGCGGGTTACAGGTTACCATGGCAACGTGCGAAGACGCATTTTAGTATGTCGAAAAATACTACTGTTGTAACTATGGTAACGCTTTACGGCAGTCATATTATTAGACAAATTGAAAACATTAATAGTAACTAGTGTAAATATTTTACTGAAAATATTTTTAATGTTTATTGTAGATAAAAACACAGAATTGAGAAATAGTGAATGGAAACTTGAAGCAGAACACAGACAGACACACACACACACACACACACACATTTTTATGTTTGAAATTTTACCATTGGTATAAATTGCAAGATAATTACTTGTTACTTTATTTACTTATATTTATTTGATCAGTTTATGTCCATAACGTTTTAAAGAATTATATCAGAATCGCTATGGTCAACTCACACATCTGGATCTTATCAGTCTCTTTAGCATGATGTGATCCAGTAGGAAATTTTACAGAGCAGTCCAAATAGTGTAAGAAGAAAAAAAAACCTGGGGAATCTTCCATGGTCATTGGTTAAAATGAGCCCCTTGAGATTTCCCCCCTTAAACGCCGCCTCCGTTCTGCCCTGCCAGGAAGCGTCAAGGCCGGACGGGTGTGATTAGCGCCTGAAATACAACCAAACACACTCTTACACACACACACACAGTGCTGTGTTAGCCCAGCTGTCCTCAGGTGCCGGTCTACAGAGGGATAAACTTACACATGGAGACCTTGAGAACTTCTTTGGTTCTTCTGATGATCCTCAGCGCTGCAGTTGCAGCTTCAGGTAACTCCGCCGTCTCGTGCTCTTTCAGTCTGAAATACAAAGAGGGAATTTTGAATCTTTTTGTACGACCTACACGTTCCTGCGAGGTTTCTTTGATGGTTAACTACTCCACATGAAAGGAGGGTTTCTCTAAACGATTAAACTTGAGAACTTTTGTGGAGAATCAGCTGTCAGAAGAACGGCTTTAGCAGTGATAGCGGCGTCTCGTTCTTTTCTGTTGATCTGATAATGAGATAGCAAGAAACGAGAACTTGGAAGATCTGTAAATTCTTTGTAATGCAGCTTTAACTTGTAATTGAAGAAGACACCTTAGAGATCTCTGGAGACATGCTGTAATACCTGGAGAAGAAAGATCTAAGAGAGAGAGAGAGAGAGAGAGAGAGAAAGAGAGAGAGAGGCTTCTTTAGATATTTAATGAATTTTACCAGCCAAAAATAATAAATAATCTGGTTGATGTCAGAGTCAGAGTCAGAGTCGGGGTTCCTCACAGATGGACGATCAAAGAACCTGCATCCGAGAGTGTGTGCTCTGGGTTTATTTTAATAAATTAACATATGTTTATAATTTTTTGTTTCCTTTTTTTTTTAAGGAAAATCATCCAACCATCATCATTTAAATTTTTAACAAAAAAAACAAGATAAATAGTTAATAAATACAGTTTACAATAATAATAATAATAATAATAATAACCAAACAATGAAAATGAAATGTAAAGTCCATAAAAATGAATCGGAATGATTTTGTTTAATGTGTAATGGAATAAGAACTCAAACAAATTTTTTATGGTTTGTACTTTTATATTCTTATTTGTTTCTGTACAAACAGTTAGCAGTTCGTTTGCTTCCCTAAAAGTCCTGGCTTTTATTTTGAAAAAGTGTGACGTCTCAGTGTTTTGGTGTTTGGTGCCTTCTAATGGTTTTGATGGTCACGTTAATGAATTTCGAAGCTGTTGTTAGGCGTAAGTCCACGTGAAACGTATCACGTAAGGAAATTGTGTTGAATATGTGGAAACGCTTGTTGTTATTAATACCTCTGCTGGCCGAAGGAACCGTCTATTCTTCCAACAGAGGGTGTGCATCATGGTGTATTTATTCAGGTTCAGATTCCTGAGCACCTGCCAAATTAGGACATTGTTGCGTTCTTAGGGAGGAAAAAAGACACGTAAAGATGTTGATGTGTCGTTATCACGTTAACGCGACATCGCGTTTATCGCCTAGGATTTCTGTGACCTGCCGAAATAACAAATCTGCATAAGACCTGTTGGTGTCATCTCTTCAATCCACCACCGCAGACTAGTTATTTTTTATTTATAATTTATTTATAGCTACATTTATGTTGTCGGGCCGAATTTCTGATTTTACTGTATTTACATCACTTAGAAGCAATTGGAGGAATTGGTAGCTTAATGGTAAAGATAGCAGCAATTGATAGCTTAATGGTAAAGGTAGCAGCAGTTGGAGGAATTGGTAGCTTAATGGTAAAGGTGTTGGGTTCAGTTCCCTCGTTTCTTTACCACAGAGTCGATGCCCAGTGTCTACCATAGTAAAATCCCAACGATTGAGCCGTTACTTATTGCTACAAGACCTCCGTTAATGAATCTGCAGCTTCTGACCAATCAGAGTGCAAAATTTATCAGCACTGTGGAGTGAAACTGCATTTCCACCAGACTTGCCCGGGTTTTTATGTGAGACACGCTTAGTTTGTTCGTTACTTTGAAAAAAGTCATCCATGTTTATAACTTATCTATTAACCAAATAGAATTAAATCTTACCTAATTTGGTTAAAATCCAAAGCATGGATTCATGGATTGATTTTTTTTTTTTTGTTACACGACTGGCATCCCATGATGCACTTGTTTAACATGTAGCTGAGACATGTGCGTCAAAAGAAACGGCAAAAAGAAAGAGCGCATGTATGTGTAAAGATGTAAAGTTAAAGCGGAGAGATTTTCGAGAGTCTGTCGAGAGACTGAAGTCGAAGTTGAAAGAAAGCTGCAGTTGAGCCACAGGGAGCGATATCCTGAGGAAGAGCTCGGGGATCAGGGCGCCATTACATAACCACTGTAAAGACTTTACCCAGTGGACCGGCGGCGTCACAGCCCACTTCAGCCCCGGCGAGTCAGAGACGGAAAAAATACGCCGTCAGGAAAACAGACAGAGAAAGTCAAAGAGATGACGGACGTCTCCTCTGATCTTGGACTTAAAAAAAAGAAAATCAGAGAGAGAGAGAGAGAGAGAGAGAGAGAGAGAGAAATCTCCCTTCTGTATACAAATAAAGTGCTTCCTTTCTTTTTTCTGAGAAAAGTGATCCTGCCCCATTTGCTCCAAAGTTCTCTTGCACTTAAATTTCAACGGCACACCTTCTAAATCAGCACAAAGACCTACAACTGAATCCCTAAACATAATGTCCTCACTTAAAAAATCCAAATGCCCCAGTGTAAATGCCCCGTACATAACATACCCCAGCCCACAATGCATCCATCAAATTAGCCTAATTCTATTGAACCAAATTCCTCAGCCAGAATACAATTGTAGCTTTTCTTAGTCTAATTATCATCATCCCAAATGCCCCAGTCTAAATGCCCCTGTCCTCAGAGGTCCTCCAAAGTCTCTTTGTTCTGATTATGTAAAACAGGTTAAAGGAACGCCGTCAAATGTAGTAGTAGTAAAAGTTTTTACACCAAAAATGTACATAAGTAAGAGTAAAAGCACTCATCTGCATGTCCTAATAGCCCTGGCCCAAAACATAAATACCTCTGAAATTCCACCCCAGCCCAAAAGCATGTACAGAATACCTTACTTTCCTGTTTGTCTTGTCCATGACCTAAGTTCCCTAATGTAAATGCCCTTTTCCAGATGCCCCTGTTTCATGTGCATCAACAAAACTAAAGGATTCAGCCAGAACACAACTACCCCATTTGTCCTGACCCAAATACTTTTACTGCCTAAATGTCTTTGGCAAAAAAATGCTACAGCCTCTATGAGCCAAAAGCCCCAAGATAAATCTCCCTCTCTTTTTCCAGGAACCAAACCCACCAAGCTAAAATTTCTGCCTCAAATGTCCTTGGTCCAGATGGCACAATCTAAATGCCCCGTCTAACTGTCTCTCAACCAAATGCCTTAATGTAAATGTCGCTATTCCAAAGGTCCTCAACGCTGAATTAAATGCCTCTGGAAACAAAGGTCATTAGCTAAAATGTTCTCAGTCATTTGCCCCCATGACAAAAAGTTAAATGGTTCTGCACCCGAATGCACAAATGTACATTTTTCTGCCTAAATGCTCCGATTCCTGCCAAATTCCCATCCCTAATGTTGAGTCATGCCTTCAGTTAACAGTCGAGAGCAGGAAAAAAACAATACACTAATTTTAGCACTCTCACATTAGCATAAAGCGTCAGACTGTGTTTTTCTTTCCTGTGCCCAGCTGCCCCCGCCAGACAGGGTGGCAGGGAGACCCAATGACGCGACCAGTTGTCGCTCCTGGAGTCTGATTTTTATCTCCAAATTGCAATGAACAATCCCGCCATCTTTCCCACCAGACTCCACGCGACCGCCAGTTCTTACGTTTTTCCTCTCTGTCTCTCTCTTTCTCTCTCCACTTCAGCTGACTCTGTTTACACTATTTTTACCCCTCTTCCATTAACATCTGGTCCTTTGTGTGGGCTGACAGAATGCTTTCAGACAGTGAAATAATCAGGCATTCGATACGGAACTCGATGGAATTATTCCCTCGAATTTAATTCTTATTTTACATTTCATGTTAACAAGCACTGGTGGAGATGTGCTTAATTCCCGTTGCAGTTCTTACTCATAACTTTAATTAAGGCTTTAATTGTCACAGCGTGGAGTTAAACTGCAGACATCATCTGTCGAACCACGTCGTAAATAACTAAACAAATGATTTGAAAATTTCTCTTCACTGATTTATCGGCACACACCGTCAGACCGACATGTCGTCTCGCTCCTACGCCAGACTTCCGAGAGCTGAACGGCTCATTAGCGCCAAGCCGAGATAAATCTCAGAGCCGCTGTTAGCAGCAGAGCGGCGGCCGTCTGGATTGATAAGGATCGCCGCTCGCTGCCTGACCCGCCACTGTCCTCATTCCCTTGTTTTTTTTTTGAGGAAAACTTTCAACACAAGGTTTGAGAACGCTGTTCTGTTTTTCCTCCTAGTGTAGACTCCGAATCTGTTCCTAAAGATTTATTTAAACATACAGCTTATTCCTCATTTAAATATTTTAATGTTTCGTTAAACATTAGTCGTCTCTTGTTGTTAAACTGGACATAATTTGGATTATTTTGTAAGTTTTTCTGCGATATGTTTAGCAACATTTAAAGATTTTAACAAATGAACAGAACTTAAAACAATGTACAAATAATAAACTTTTACTTTCTAAATGAATCCACCGGTCACATGCATTGTAAACTGTGGTGCAGTCAATTATAATCCACATATTGCAGATACACACATTGACATGTCCATGCTGAAGCTATAGATTGTGCAGCGTCAGTCACTTAAAAAGAACAATAAGGACAAAAAGTCTTAAAGTTGAAACTGGAGCTAATCAGTAAGCGAGTTATCTTAAAATAAACTTATTTTCCACAAAATGACTGGAGTTTTGATGGCGTGTAACCTCTCCTGCAAAACTTTTCCGAATTAATCTGTGTTAGATTCGGAGTAGTAAAAGTATAACGCTGAAAAATTAGCTCGTCATTGCTGAAGAACGACATCTGGAATGAGGTCCGGTCCGTCTCAGACAGCCCCCCTGCCTCACTCTAACGGGAACAGATTTTTCGGCTGAGGTCAAACCGAGCGTTTTTCAACAAATCATCACGGCGTTTTCTGCTCAGATCATTTCTCAGAGACTCACACATAAATCTTCCTTCAGGTCAGAGTCATGAGCGGTGCCTGCCGCAGAGTTTTGTTGCTTCTATGAGAAACATATGTCTGTGTGCAGCGACATTAGACTTTGAATGATTACGAGCACCGGCGCTTCCATCTGCTTCGTGGAACCAGCTAACAGCCTCGGCTAAACGAATCTTTCCTCCACGAGCCGTGGCGCTAATTAATGCAGCAAAGACGGATGAGCTCCTTGTGACACGCTGTAACGACTCACCCCCCCCACGCCTCCAACACACTCAGCTCATCCTCAATCGCTTATTCGTTTGGGAATAGTTAGCGTTCTGTTCACGTTGCCGTTCCTGATGATCTGTGCGCCCGTACACCCCAGGACGTGCCGAAGAAAAAGTTGGACGTATTTGTGTTGCTGTTAAAATGTAATTACTCATGCTGTCAGTTAGAAACTTTTAAAAATCAAACTCGATTACACTACAACAGTGCCGAGTCTCCAGCGTCAGCACTTTCATTCAGTACATTTCCCGCTTTACGGATTATTATTTAAGTGTTTTTCAAAGGGTGGGCAACCGGTGTTCCCTGAAGGATTCCACTGTGTCAACTATGAGATCTGAACCTATAGTATTCTGAAACAGCAGGATGAAGGACGGTGCAGTAACCACTCTTGAAAAATTAAACCAAAGTAGAGAAACGCTATAAGTTCTTCATAAATCTTGAATTAAAACACGGAATCTCACATGCTTGCATTACAGTTTCATTATCAAAAATCCCCCCATAAGCAGCAGATCGTGTCTGGCGTCTCTGAGAATTAATTAAATGTCTGTTTTTCTCTCAGGAGGATCTAGTAAGTATTAAAAATTCATTTGGGACACAGTTTGCATCCATATTTAAACACGCATTTCTTGTTTGCCTATAAAAACTAAGACGTAAAACTGTTGTGATTTAATGACTCAGGTAGGGATTTTTTTGAAGTAGGGGTTAAAGGTCACGGGACACCTCAGGTCTCTGCGCGCCTCTGATAAGAGTTTGTTTGCCTTCCTGTGGATGGTTAGGCCAGGGTCGGGGTCACGGAAGCGCCGGGACAATAGGTGTGTTGGGCAGAGGCAGGGGATTTTATTCTTCCATTCAGTCACTTGGACCCAGTTTACTTTACCCGCAGATTGTACACGAACAGACCAACGTTAGCCCTTTAGCCTCTTTAATCCTGAGTACTGTATTAAGCACACGGAAAGGTGAGTCAGAATTAAATCTACACGTTAAATTCCATACACAACAATCTCCACCATTTAATCTGTATTCTACACTTTACATCCCAAACTCTAAAGTTTAAACTTTATACTTATATATAACTTATATTCTATAATTTACAGTCTCCACCCTACTGTCAGTATTACTTCACACTATATTTATTTAATCCAAACTCAGTCCTAGAGGGCCCGATGTCCTGCAGGGTTTAGCTCCAACCCCAATCTAACACACCTGAACCAACCAATCAAGATCTTGCTAGGTACACTTGAAGGTCACAGGTAGGTGTGTTGGGGCAAGTTGGAGCTAAACTTTACAGAACACCCCGACCCTCCAGGACTGAGTTTGGGCACCCCTGCTCTACACACTATACGATTTATACGACCATTGTCTGTGTGAGGTGAAAAACATCTAAAGTAAACTAGAGCGTGTGATGTGATGCGCATATCATCTGTACTCTTTTTGTCAGACACAATCTTGGACTTCCAAACCTTCCTGGAACAGTGCTGATCACCACTCACCGAGCAGCCCACAGATTTTCTCGTGGCATGTAAAAGTTAGAAATTTACTTTGTGTCACTTTGGCTTGATGATGTAGAACTAATAAAGCTTATCGTCAATAAACCAGAGCGCCGTCCAGAACACTCGCAGACACCAGCTACTTGAATTGATTAATGCGCCGCACAGATAATTAGGCACAAGCGTTAGTATGCGTCTGTCGTAGCAGCTCAGGAAAACACATCACAGAAAAACTCATCTCGGAATTTCTAAACTCGCCTGCGGTCATAGCCGTGAGAGAGAATCTGAGATCAGACACACAGTCAAAAAACAAATCATAGGAAACAATAGGCGAGCGCCTGATTCCAGGACCGGCTCCGACTTTCTGACGAGACTTAATAAAGGAAGTTGGTGTTTCCAGGAAGTTCTTTGAGGTTCAGTGTTTTTTTTCTTGAGACAAAAAAATACGTAATCTTTACAAAGTGCTGACGCGATTAACGGTTAATGACCATCACGTGACTGGAAACCATTTATTTAAAGTTTGTGTGGAGCGTCAGCTATTTATTTTTGAAGCTGTTGCTATAGAAACACTAACATTTCTGAACAGAAGCAAGTTTGAATCATTTTCAGGCTTAGATGATGCAACAATAATTTTAAATGTACATTGCGATGGACTTTATCACACTCTACCCCAAGGGTCTGTATGTGTGTGTGTGTGTGTGTGTGTGTGTGTGTGTGTGTGTTTAGCAGTCTTTTCATGACTCAACCCCTTAGCCAGCAAATAAGACTCCCACACAAGTGTATTTTGGCTCAGAGAGAGCGGTCAAACAGGAAACTGACACTCTCTCTCACTCTCTCTCTCTCTCTCTCTCTCTCTCTCTCTCTCTCACACACACACACACACACAGTGACCAAATAAAAAGTGTGAGCATGCTATCGTTTTTATCTGTCCTCCCTGACGATGACAAATGAGACACGCTCCATAATTCCCTGTTGAATCCCCGAGCCAATGGAGACGCTCAGCCTGGAGGCGTAGTTTGCATGGGAAAGAATCATTCAAGCTGCTGATAAAGTAGATTCTCCCTCATTTAACACAAAAACGTTTAGCACAGGCGTTTAGTGACATCGGCATTTCCTGGGGTCAGGTTCATCGGTCAGCACCAGCGCAGCGCCGCGCCTGATTTTGGTGACTGATAGATGTGACCTAACAGAGACTCCCACAGTGGCGGCTGAGATAAATCCCCTCTCTGTCGCAGGCCGTTAAATTTTACAGAGGAATACAGCCTGCTGTTAGCTTTACAGGCAGCTGTTAGAACCGTAAACTCTGTTATAGAACATCGACTTTATTAGAAGGGGTCTGGAAGCACACCAGCTAACTGTTAGCATGGTTTGTAAACACTGCACTTCCGGTCGTCCTCACAAATGTTCCGACTTCCTGTTCCTCCTCTTGCTGCTCCTGGAAACAGGGCTTCAGCATATTTGTGAACAGGCGGGCAAATAGCTATCTGAATAAATGCTACTCAGGGGCAAAAAGACTAGGGATGCACTGATACTAATACTGATACTGATACTGGTATTAGGCCCGATGTACTTAAAGAAACACTACAGTGTGTGATGTCATTTACAGAACTTTCAGAGCACAAAGACTCCAGCAGCAGCGACGAAAAATGTCAGACTCAATGTTGAGGAAATATCTCATGACCCTAGAGCAAACCCTTGCAAGATGAGAGAAAATAACAGGGGCCATACAAATAATCCCCCGTCTCGAAAAAGGTATTAATATTGGTATTGGCAGGTAAAAATATCTGTGTGTCCCTAAAAAGGACAAAAAAATGTAATTAAAATGAATAACGAAGAAAAAGCGGATCGATTAAACTTCCTTGTGAGTTAAAAAAATTCTTAAAGCTTCTAAAAAATTCTTCTGTTTCTCCTATTCCACTTTGGGTTTGTAATACGAGCGTGCAAAAGCAGTTATAAATAATTACGTCTAATAAAAATATACATCTAAAACATGCAAATGAGCACAATGACGTCTGCAAATCAAGCTGCCAGACACACCTCCTCGTTTCAGCCAATCAGGGTTTACTTTACAATGACAAGTAATTATCCATTATTAAAATGACAGTTTCAACAATTGATGAATTCCTGGTTCCGAGCTTTCCGTCATGATGAAGAGAAAATGGCTATATATAGAATGGAGAGAAAAAAAAGGGAAGCGGGAGACGTAGAGTCTGGGCCAGGCTGCAAAACGTCCACACCAAATTTAAAAAACAATGAACGTGATGCCACGGGTTATACCTCAGCAGCCAATCGCACCCTTAATCTTACAGGTCAAACCCTGCAGCTGATTGGCTAGGAAGTGACACCTGACCTGCCACTTCCAGCGCAAAAACTCGGTGCCAAATAAAGACTTGGATAAGTAATTTCAGTGTCCCAAGAAAACAATATAAGACACACTTCTTATGGTGAAGTCAGAGATTAGTGGAGATCAGGGTTTTAGTGTCCCAGGTTCTCATTAATCAGCAGTGTGTGTGTGTGTGTGTGTGTGTGCTTGGGACCAGTGGCCTGCTAATTTAATTTAAATGTTGCTGAAAATAGAACAGAGACCGAAGATGACCTTTTAACGATTCCTTTAGAAAGTTGTTTCTGAAATGATTAAGTCATCGTGGAAAAATAACAAAAAAACATTACACTTTGCTTCTCTCGTCAGATTTTTCGCACTGCAATCTGACGGGGATTTATGGAACCCAAAATGAGTTCGTCAGCGTGGATGAGATAATGGACGAGTGCAAGACGAACTTTGTTACCGAGAACGGGACCGAAGTGCATGTCGTCAATCTGCGAATTTCTTCAGAGGTACGTCCAGTATCTGCTTTAATTCATAACTAATCACCGTCACTATATTCATTAAATATGGACACGTGGTTGCCTGTTTTCTCCGACGTTATAGCAGCTATAAACATCCGGACCCTCACAGGCTTTTTGTTTTACTCTCTATTGAAATAAAAGTGTGTTAAAGAGAGAAAGAAAATATATTATCTTAGATATAAACTGTGTCTTTCATCATTCTTTTCATGAAACCATAAAACGATAACGTATTAAAATGATTAAAATCGTACAAACCTGTTCTACTGTCTGACCTGCTGTAATAGAAAACTAATCAAAAATAAATAAATAATATTATACTGTATATATATATATATATATATATATATATATATATATATATGTTTGATTTGAGTTTTATATTCAGTTATGAATGTGTTTAATGTTTCAGCCTGAAGTGTGCCCTCATTCCCACCAGACCTTGATCTGTCATTTTGCTCTCAATTCCATAAATTTGGTGCATAAACACCGGCAAAACAAGACAATGCAGCTTCTGTCCCGGAATATTTATGACCCAATTTATTCTCCAATAAAATATTAGATATGGGAAATGTGAAATATTACTAATCCCCTTCTCCAGAATGCCAGTCTGTTGGCATGTAGTAATACATCAACCCCTGCTGTGTAAATCAGCCTCAACATCGGAAGGGAACCTCAATTCAAGCTACCGACAACCTTTAATCACGACTCACAGCTAAATCCCAAACCTAATACCCTCTGTCTGAATTTCTAAACAAACTCCATCCGAGCGTTTGCTTAGACTGCTTCCCGGTCCTGAGGGGCTGACTTTGTTTTCTCAAAGCATGCCAGAGACAGATTGATGCCAGATGACCAGCAGCACTAAGGCTCCCATGGGGCCTAAAGAAAAACGGTCAGGACATCTCATCTGAGCGGCGATAGAGCGAGTGAGAAACGGCTTTCCGAGGTGATCAGGGTTACAGCGGGCGGGTGAGAACTAGTCGGATCAGGATCTCTACAGGGAGGGAGGACACTCTTCCTATCAACAAGAGTTGTGTCAAGAGTCAGCTTCAGTGAAGCCTTTGTGCTCTCTGCCATGTTTACTAATAGCAAAGACTGGACGAGGACATCAAATCCAAAACTCTTGAAAAAGTTCAACACTAACAAAAAGTTTGCATCCTCTGCAGGGGTCTTTCTGTGTGGAGCATGTCCTCCCCGTGGGTTTACCCCAGGTTCTCCGGTTTCCTCCCATAGTCCAAAAACATGTATGTTTGATCGATTGGTGATTCTAAATTACCCATGGGTGTAAGTGTGAGTGTGTGTGTTTGTTTGACTATATTTGACCCTGTGATGGACTGCTGACCTGTCCAGGGTGACCCTTGCCTTTCACCCAGCTGGGATAGACTCCAGCAGATCACCGTTACCCTGATTAGGAATAAGCTGGAATAGACAAATAGCTAGTTAAATTGATTGATGTTTTCATTTGATATTTTCTAATCTGAGGCCATTCCTGCTCAACTGAGATTTCTTTTTACCAAACTAAAACTTTTTCCACCTATGTGAGGCTTTTTTGTGCCAAAGTCTTTTCTGCCCCAGCAAGTTTTTGATGCTTTTTTGCCTTGGCTAGAGCTCTAGCTGCCTTTGTTCATGAGGCTCCTTATGCCCAAACTGGTACTGGTCCAACTGGCCAAGACTAGATAAGTTTATTTTGCCAGTGCTCATGCACCAAGATTATGCTTTTCTACACCAAGATGTTGCCCTTTTGGCCGTTTTCCTCTATACAAATGACGTTTTTTTTGCCTAGCTGAGGTTTTTTCTGTTCTTGGGGCTTCTTTGGCCAATTATAATGATTTGTCATGCAAACTAAGACATCTACCCAACAGCCTAAGCTACATCTACCCAAGCTTATGCTACATCTACCCAAGCTTATGCTACATCTACCCAAGCTTATGCTACATCTACCCTACCCAAGCTTAAAATTTGAATACATGCTTCTCTCAAGATAAAAACCTTTTCGGCTCAGGTCCAATCCCATATTAAACAATGTATTCAGCTAAATCTACCTGTAACTCTTTTGTGGAGGTTCTTTAATTCTGGACATGATATCTATCTATCTATCTATCTATCTATCTATCTATCTATCTATAATGATGACGATATATGATAATGATTAGTCCTAGCAACTTGCGTTAGTGCTGTGTACTGGATTTAAAAAAAGCAAAAACCGCACATGCATGGGAACACAAAAGAGTTTAAGCATGTGTATCCTGTTCCCAAGTGATTCTGGCAGTGCTTCTGAATGCCAGGGTCATGATGTTTAAATCACAAACCAGAAACAGAACGAGAAAAAAAATCGACCATTCCTCTCTGAGGAGAACTGATAATCTAATCTGTGCATTTTTATACACTAACCCCAACATATCTTTCAAAAACGATGTAGGATGAAATGACTAAACTGGTTGAATGTTTTCTTTTATTATCCAAACAAATCTTAAATAACCTTAAAAACACAGGGTAAAGTCGTACCACAGTCTCGCTGGGGATGGGATGTCTGTCAGATTTATCCTAATTAAGGAGTTTTTATTTTATTCCAGTGACTTGGTCCTTAATGTCATCACCCGAGGGAAAAGTGTGCAATCAAGAAAAAAAACAGAGAGATAAAGAAGTCATTGTGATCTCTACCAAGTTTTAATTGATAAATATGGGAATCGGTCAAAAGTAGCTAGTTTTTAAAATAATTAGTTAATTAATAGATAATTAATTAGATAATTAATTAATATAAATGTTATTTCTATATCTGGACACTCATTGGTCATATTTATGACACGTCGTACGGCTTATCCACAATGACAAGTGTGTTTAAAGCACATGGTGAGAAGTAACTCTGTTGTTTTGAGGAAAGTCAGACAGAGAGAGAGAGAGAGAGAGCGAGAGAGAGACAGACAGACAGACCTGAGAGAAAGGGCGGTACTTTCAGATTTTCATTGATGTCACCGTTTGGCTGAGAGCCGAGACTGGAGCGGTGGAGCCGAGCCGGCTTAAGAGGGCGAACCAAAGAATAGCTGGAAACAGTTATGCATCAGCAAAACCTTGGAAAAAAAACCACACTCAAGAAAAAAAGAAAAACAATCATATCTTGAAAGTACAGGAACAAAAATAGCAAGGGTGACTGCGCGGGCACTAGAGGGGACATTGTTTAGTTTTGACTAAAGTAAAATGAAGTACATAATGAGGTACAGGTAGTCTGTACTGTTTTCTCTAAACAACGTGGAGTCTGTATTTTTATTTCTTTTTCCGTTCACTGGTTTCCGTCCAATTTAGATTTTCCTTTTGTACAACATAAACAACATAAATATAGACTCACAGGAACCCGGCAGTTTGATTAATCATTAAGTAGAGGTCAAAACTGATGTGGCGCTCGAGCATTGTTTTAATATACAGCTGTATAATTTTTATAAATCACGTAATATAACTAATCTAAGAACAAGTTTTCGAACCATGAACCCGATTATAGCAGCCCATCATCATTACTGAATCGTTCCATGTCTCCATAAAGCAATGAGATTTCTTTTTGGGTTTTTTAATGATATTTGTATAAGGAAGGATTTTTTTGTACTTGGTAATTAAGCTAGTTTGAAGAGATGCAAAGGATCGGGCTAAGTGAAGGCAAATGATTTGCTGTGACAGTTCCCCGAAGGCAACAGCCGAGAAGAGCTAATTATGCTAGTCAGAATAAGTTGCAGGCATTACGATTAAATAACTTGACCGCTGTTTTTATGTTAGCACTATTTGTGGCAACTTTTAAATAGACATCTGATTTGTTATAAAGATGAACATATAAGTAACATATGCAGTAAATGTAAATATTATTTCACAATCTTTAAGACTAATAAACGAATAAATTACTCGGAATCATTCACGTTAGTGGTGGGCAGTAAAATTTAAATTCTATCTCACTGTATGGGTAATTTTTATTTCACAAAAAAATGCCTTTATATAACAATAATCTTAAATACTTTAGCAAAAAAAACAACTTCTATATAACTATAGTAAATGAAATATAAACTTGGACTAACCTAGGACTAGCGCAGGTCTTGCTGAGACTCACGTGTGTTGTTATTTGTTGTTATTGTCAAGGTATATACGGAATAAAAAAAAACAATTGCGTACAGTTGACAATTCATTCCGCTGTAGCTATATATATACCGCTATAGCGTCCAGTCCTAATTCAAGTTTCCCTGTTCAGCCATTTGTATATCAACTTTATTTCAAGGTTAAATATAAGGACTAGACCTTCTGGTGGTGGCGACAGTTCCTGTTTGTTGCTGCCAAGGTTACCTTTGTGCATCCTGTTTCTTTGGGATTCCTTTACAGTAATAAACTGGAATCTGGCAAGTCTCTAGGGCTTGTGGAAGTGTAGATATGGTAAAGATTTCAATTTTAGATTTCATATTGTTTCAGTGATGAAAATTACGATCCAGCCTGCTATCGAAACCTACTGCGAACCCCTTAATGGCGGAGCTTTAGTACGACAGTGTCACTTTCATTGGACGCCACAATTTAAGGACAGGAATTAAGCTGAGACTCAGGTATCCTATCAACATCAACAAATTAACTTGGTAAAGGACCTTAACCCAAGGGAGTTAGGAGTCGACGCCCATTCTAAAGTTAGGATAAGGACTCCTCCTCAGGCCCCTGCTATTCCTGGGGCCCGAATTTTCAATCCCTTGCTTAAGGGGACAATTTTCTTGAATGGCACTGGCCAGACGTTTGCAGTATGCAGATCATTTGTATCATTTTTCCATCAGTGGCCCAGAAAGTCTTGTCCTTTCGCAGTCATCCCAGACTTCTTATTGTAGCACTAAGGATTAAACCCAGAGGTGTTTAAAATTGAGAATAGTTCATGTGACCAAAGAGGTTCGGATAGTGTTTGGGGTCCCAGGAAGAATGTGGATATATCTATTGCCAACCAGGATTGCTTGATCAAATTGAATTGTGATTCGAGTGATATATGGTTCAAAGGATGTGGTCAACTTGGCCAGTCAGATACATGAATTTATACAGTATAATACTGACCTTAAAAATCTATCACTGCAAGCTGAACAGCATTTTAGCACCTTAATCAAACCATAAAAATTAGACATGCCTTTCAGACAAAGCCTACAGTAGCTGAGCCATGTCCCGGGTTTCCTGGTTCAGGATTCTTGTCACAAGCATTCTGTTTTATTTTTTTTTTTCTTTTCACTTAGTCTTTTCTAGAATAAAAGCTTTCTAATCAAACAGAGAAATGGCCTCTTAGAAGTTTTCAGTTTCTTTGCTTTGTACCCTCAATTGTGTTTGACAACTCTGCTCCTATGAGACTAATTAGATGTAAGGCATCCTTCCGGCTTGGAGATAATGCCTAGAATTCACAGACGTGCCGTCTGAAATAAAAATGTGGTCTTTTTAAAAACCTCTGGGATAGTTTGACCAGGCATCAAACGCAAACAGATGTCATGGTGTGATGCATACAAACGCTTGGGTTTGCCAGCTGCAGTTATTTTATCACTGTTTTACAGTAGCTGAATGATAATCCACCAGTCCAGAATGGGATTTTCGTAGTAAAATATCTATTATCCTAGAATATTTCAAGTAATTAACATAAACATATTTGAACTGCTTTTACGAAACATAACTCAACCAATCAAAATCGAGAATTCAACAGATTAGAATGTAGAAAGGGTTCATTTTGGTATATGAGTGCCTCTGGACACCACCTTGCATTGCTGACTCAATGCAAACCTTTGAGATACGTTGGATTTCCTCTCTAAATACCAGCTTTTCT
This sequence comes from Bagarius yarrelli, assembly GCA_005784505.1. Lineage (NCBI taxonomy): Eukaryota > Metazoa > Chordata > Actinopteri > Siluriformes > Sisoridae > Bagarius > Bagarius yarrelli. The sequence goes on from VCAZ01000029.1 coordinate 2,378,851, forward strand.
TTAGGTGAAGCGCAAAGGCGAGAAATCCGAGAGTACAGATGCAAGGATTACAAACCGTAAAGTCTGCTTGAAACACTGATTCTCAGGAATAGTTAGAATTGCAAATGTCCACAACTCCCTTATTAGTGTTCAAAGCCGAATAAAACAGATCAGCGGGTCCTAATAAGGTGGACTGTAGTTTCTGGGTAAAATCCTGACATAAATATAACATTTTATTTTATACTTTTTTGTTATTTATGCTGCTTTATAAATTCCTGACGAAGCGGAATACCTGCATTACCTAAGGCGCATTTATTAATATACATAGCACTTCATTTTATAATATCCGAAAGCAAATTTATTCCTTATTAATTTCATTTCCTCTCCATACCCAGCCTGAGTAATTCATTTTTTGCCCAAGGCGCCCAAATGTACGGCGCGATTGGTGCAAATCTGTCCCCAGCCGAGTTTTAAAAAAGATTACAGCAGCTTTTCCAGATGGGGTGTTTACACCACGGTTAGCAACTATTAGGAGTGGATTTTGCTGGATGAAGTTTCAGGCTCTGCTGAAATGGACAGACTGCGACTCGAGGGAATTCTGTACACATTTACACACTGGTACGAGCAAAGCAAGGGTGTGAATTGTAATGAGCTCAATGGCGCCTCCTGTGTACTACTGAATATGACACTGGTTTTATTTGATTGGTTATGAATAATTTAGTCTATAGCTGCTACATCATAAGTAACAGAAAATATGGTGGCTCAACAGGGGCAGTGGTGGCTCAAATAATTAGGGGGCTGAATTGTTGATCTAAAGACCAGGAAGACCTGGGGCCCAACCACCACCACCACCACCACCCTGCGTTGTTGATCTGAAGACCAAGAAGACCTGGGTTCAAGACCCCACCACCATCGGCAGTCTGAATTGTTGATCTGAAGACCAGAAACACCTGGGTGCAAGCCCCACCACTGTTGGGTCCTTGAGCAAGACCCTTAACCCTTGCTGCTCCAGGAGCGTTGCATTATAGCTGACCCTGTGCTCTGACCCCAACTTACTTAGATGAGCAATAAGATATGCTGTAAAAAGTATACGTGACTTTTTGATATTTCTGTGTCAAAAAATGTTAAAAACATTATCGTGATGTCGCTGCAGTGTGTTGCCACTGTCTGGAAACGGGCACAGATCTGTGCCTGCGATGCGTCTATAAGTCTCCTTGTCTCGCCTGGGAAACAACAACAAAGTCGCAAAGTGGACGCCAAATGTTTATGGCATTTGTTTTTCTTTGCTTCCTAATCATGGCAGAAAGCGTCGTGGGAATTCGAGCCGGCCGGCCTCACACTGTGTCCCGACTCACTGCTCAGGCCAGAATGTAAACATAATGCAAACGGCTCATGTTGATGATATCACAGCACTGGCCCATCTGTGGGCCTGCTTTTCACCTCATAGCCATTATATACACATACCAGGGCTTTCCCAAAGTGCACTAATGGCAAGACGATATAATTAAAGAAAGGATAGCAAGAAATTTAGAAACATTTATTTTATATACGATGATGATGAATATATATATATATATATATATATATATATATATATATATATATATATATATATATATATATATGAATATATAATCTCAAAACCATTTTTCTTAAATAAATAAATAATTTTATTTAATTTTAATCGCATTGTACTGTATAATTTTAGCACTACAATTATACATAAACTAATAATTAAATAGTGTATGTACTATTTTACATTTATATTTACAAAAGCACAAATTTATTATTTATTTATCAATTCAACACACTTTTTCTATTTAATTGCTACTTCTAAAGGTGGCAGATATTAAGACAAGAATAATTTAATAAACTTTTAAAATGTACTAATGTAAAAAAGTCAAGTGTACTATTAAAAAAAATATCAACATTTTCGAGTTTTAATCTGACCTATTTTACATTTTTAAATAGTTAAAAAAATAGGGTCAATAAATCATAATGAAATAAACATGCAGATTGCTCTGTGTGTATTGTGTAAATTGTGTGTGTGTGTGTGTGTGTGTGTGTATGGCTGTAATATGAAACACCACACTGACTTTCTCTTTCTTTCTTCATTACAGAATCTGTACCCGATCATCAGCGTGAGTACAGACACTCCGTCCATCCTGATCTTCACCAGCCCAGACACTCACTTCCAAATCATCTACGTCTCTATCAGCGTTAACTCCACCTCCAACGTTAGGCTCTACGTAAGTGTCTAGACGCTGAGTCACGGCTTCAGGTCCTTATATGTTACAGGATCTTCTCTGTTTTTATGTAGTCGTTCATTTAATGAAGTGTGTATTATCAATAAATTAACGAAAAATGTCATCTATTGGTGCAGATTATATTAGCGTTAGCGTAGCGAGCAGTCTGAGAGACGAGCTAGCTTCTGTTATCATTAACAGAAGTCTGAGATTGTGTACAACGGAGACTTCTGCCATAAATATTAGGGGCTTTGGTGAGGGTTAGGATAGCTAGGGTTTAGGGTCTAAGGTTAGGGTGTAGGTTCATGGTTAAGAAAGTTAGGGGTTGGGGTAAGGTAAGAGCCTTCATGTTGGGGTTAGTGTTAGGGTGATGAGGGTAAGAATAGAGGTAGACTTAGAGTTAGGCGCGTTAGGGTTTTATCCCAGTTTACATTTACGTCATTTTGGCAGACATCCTTATCCAGAGCGATTTATGTTTATCTATTTTATACAACTAATCAATTGGGGGGTTAAGGGCCTTGCTCAGAGGTCCAGCAGTGGCAACATTGGCAGTGCTGGGAATCGAATCCTGATCTTCCAGATATCAGTCCAATACCTTAACCACTGCATATCCCCAGGTTTAGGGTTAGGGTAGGGTTAGGGTTTAGGGTTAGGGTAGTGTCGGAGTCAAGAAGGATTATTGTTAGGGTCTAGAGTTAGGGACGGTTTAGAGCTTTAGGACTAACCTAGTTAGGGTTTTGGGTTAAAGTTAGAATAGGGTTAGGGATATTATGGTTAGGGATTTAGAGTTCGGGGTTAGGATTTCATTTTGGGGGTAGGGTTGGGGCTCAGGGTTAAGGTCAGGAGGGTTGGAGTAAGAAGAATTAGGGTTTAGGTTTAGCAATAGGGTCAAGATGAATAGTGTTTAGTGTAGGGATTAGGAGTTAAGTTATGGGTATGGTTTAATTTAGGATTAGGGTCGGGTTTAGGATAGGTTGGGCTTGGTGTGTCTTTACTTCATTGATTATGTTCTGTTTTAATTCCGAGGTCTGGCTCAAGTTAACAGGAAAAATGGTATAAGTTGTGTTTATTAGGCTTAGTATTTACTCGATTTCAACACCTTTCTGACACCCTTCTGACCAATCAGATTCCGGAACCAGGCGCTGGTGTAAAATTAATATAATGACGCAGTAGATGCTCGTTACTGCTCGGTGCTGTTTTATGGACAGTGTAGGTTTATTTTTGTTATCTAAAAATTCCTCTGGCACGATTTTGAGCCAGATGTTTTTCTTCACATCATGACATTCCTGTTAATCACAGTGCTGTCCTTTAGATACCGCTCTCTGTCTCGCTGTGCACCGGTAACCCTGATGTGTCTTCACTTCATTGTCTATCTACTGATTGTTTTATTTCCGAGGTCTCGCTCAAGTTAACAGGAAGGATGTCTTCTGGGCCAGAACTCTGGATTAAGATGGTCCCAGCTCACATGCTTTCCCGTTATCACTGACCGCACAGACAGATTCTTTCTCTGAACCCTCACTTGCTCTATCTCTCTGTCCACTCCCTTCATTTGTGTTCAGTCTGATGTGTCACATTTCTGTCTCTAATACTTCCTGTCTTTCTTTTACTGTCCACTATGACTAAATAGATGAGTATAAAAAGGGCAAATAAGTCAGATTTGAGTTGTATGAAGTTGTTTCCAAGAAGAACACGAGCCAATCAAAGATTTAAAGTACTCTACACGCTCCGTCATTTTATTATTAGAAATGGATCCTATATCAAATGTTCTATAATGTTTTTGCACCAACGTAGATCATTTTTTTTATAACAGCAATATTTTTATTCCTCTTTTAAAACACGGAAAAGTTGTGGAATTTTAAAACAACAATTTCCAGCCCTGGAAAAGTTTTGGAAAAATAAATAAACTATTTCATATTTTTTTTAAAAATCGCATTTCCGTATATTTAAATATATATTTTAATTGATCAATTTTAAAAGCTTTACGTGTTAAACATGGTAACGGCAGCGCTATCCGGTCATGCTTATTAAAATATGCAGTTTGCGTCATGTGAGACTAAAATTAGCACAAAACCAGACACGTCTAAGCTGATTGACTGTTGAGGAAATGTGTATACATATATATATAAATATAAATTCTCCGCAGTTAATGAAATCTTTTTTTTTACCTTTGACCTTTGCCCTTTAGTTTTGCTTGTCCTCAAACTTTATTTAACACGATGAATTGATTTACTGTCAGGTTTTTCTCAACCATAGAAAAAATGGAGTTTATTTTTCCCTCCACGGCGTGTCGACAGTCGACAGCGTGTGTCTGTATTTATCCCCTCACCGAGTCGGACTCCAGCCGCCTGGACTGACGCACACAGTTAAAAAGGTCTCATTTCCTGTCCCCAGCCAGGAAGCGCAGGAAGCAGCATGGCACCAGAGAGCTTTTGCAACTCAGCGCATGGACGCTTTACCATAACAAACAGTTGAAAAAGAAAGAAAGAGAGAGAGAGAGAGAGAGAGAGAGAGAAAGCTTGGGAAAGAGAAACAGAGTGAGACAGAGTGAGACAGGAGAGGAGAAGCATTGATAATAAGCTAAAGGATAAGTGGATCACTCCTTATGGGAAGCTCAGAGGAAGTCTGCTCATTGTGCAACCCTTAAAGTATGAATGAGGAGAATCATGGAGTCAGTGGATCAGAATTGTGAATCAGTGATTCCGAATCATGAGTCAGTGGATCGGAATTATGAGTCAGCGGATGCGAATTGTAAATCACTGGATCCAAATCCGAACTGGAGTCAGTGGATCCAAAATCATTAATCAATTAAGTGGTGGGAAAGTGGTGGTTAAGGTGTTGGGCTGATACCAGAAAGACCAGGGTTCGATTCCCAGCACCACCAAGCCACGACTGTGGGCTCCTGAGCAAGGCCTTTAACCCCCCAATGGCTCAGTTGTATAAAAGAGGTAAATGTAAGTCGCTCTGGATAAGGGGGTGTCTACCAAAAGATGTAAATGTAAATGTAATCTGCGGATACATCTCATGAATCCAAATCGTGAATCAGTGGATTCAAATCATGAGTCAGTGGATCTTATTCATTATTCAGTGAATCCAAATCATTTAGCAGTGGATACAAATCAAGAATCCAAATTGTGAATCAGTGGATTCGAATCATGATTCAATATATCCAAATGTCTGAATCACTGGATCAAAATCATGAGACAGTGGATCAAAATCATTAATCAGTGGACACAAATAGTGAATCCAAATGGCGAATCAGTGGATCCGAAACATGAATCAGTTGTTTTTGAATCGTCATACGGTTTTTTTCATTAACTTTGAATGTAATCTACTCGACCGAATAGTAAACTTTGCGTTCGATGTGAGGGCAGATGGAGTACGTTACGGTGGAGGAGGTATGAGTCTTTGAGGTTTATGATAGCATAGAGATGACTGTTATTGGGAATTAAAATAATCTCCTAAATAAACAGAGTAGGACTATTGTCGTGTGTGTATTTAAGCGTAAAATCAATCTCATCTTTTAATCTTCAGGTGACAAAGAAGACTCCGTTAAAGGCTTTCGGGTGTCAGGTGCACAGCGCTCCGGCTGTTCAGGGCAGCGAGCTGGTATCGTGGGCAACAGAACAGTTCGGAGGAGTTTCTTCCTTCATCACACTCCGCGACCCGCAAATGATTCACTTCTCCGAGCTGAAAGGTACGAGCTCACTTTTTACTTTAAAATCAAATATTCTTTTGTTATTTTTTCAAAGAGATCTAAAGTGTTTGTGAATTTCAGGCTCAGTGACTTCGCTTTCATCCGACTGCCATATCAGGCCGAACCTTCAAACTGAAGCGGAAGCAGTTCAGTCCTGCCTTCTGGGGTCTAACGACGAGCTTCACGTCATTAACATCCCGGATCATGTTATCGTCAGGTGACCAGCATCACCTCACCTCTCATCACGGCAGGGCCAGTTAGAATATATGTGTCACTACAGGTTCATTAAAAAAACACTGACTCACACTTTATTCCCCGCATCACAGGAACGTCACGGTGAACGTGACCACGAGTAACATCAAGGTGGTCCTCAGGGGTCCGTCTGGAACTGTGTGGAACTCCAACGCTGGGAAGCTCTTGGTGAGTAATGAACCCAGTGTCACACTGCATGCTTTATTAATATTCACAATAAATTCGGGACAAATAAACTAATAACATTTGCACTTGTTTCTGATTAATTTATGTTTTAAATGATTAATAATAATTAATAATTAAATAACCGCATATGTTTTATTACAGGTTTTAACATAATCCATCATTCAGTGAAAAATGTTAACATTTTAGATCTCTCAGGGCAAGTTCTTCTCTCCCTCTCCCTCTCTGTCTCTCTCTTTGTCTCTTTCTCTCTTCCTCTTTGTCTCACTCACTCCCTCTCTTTCTTTCTCTTTTTCTTCCACTCTCTCCTTTTCTCTCTCCCACTCTCTCTTTCTCTCTCTCTCTCTCTTTTGATCACTTTCTCCCTTTCTCTCTCTGTCTCTGTCACTCTGTTTTTTTTTTTAAACAATACCTTATGTACGCTGTGTATTTGTATGCTTATACTTCCTGTTCGTTCAGTCCAACAACGTCGTCCATTTGAACGGTATGACCGTGAACCCGAGGTTCGTCCTGTCCGACAGCGACACTGAGCTCTGGACTCAGACACTCAGTTATTTTAAGGACGCTTCAATCAGCAGCTACACCAAGATTCACCTGAACAGCCCGGAGATCAAGATCCGGATCAGAGCGAGAGAATCCACTGAAGGTGAAACCCGACATTACCTACGTTAGTTAAATTCAAGAAGGTAAAGATTTTTAGGCCGTAGAATTAGATTTTCTGGCCCGGAAAACAGCTTCAGCTTTCAATACTAATAGACAATAACTAGTTTTGTAGGTTAAACTAGTTATAGGTTAGTAAAAGAGATGGAGGAAATACAGTAGTTGTCAGCGAACGTTGAGGTTAGTAAATATTGCAGATGATTTAATACTGCTGTCTTGTTTTATTGTCTCAAGTAGTGACCGAAAAAGCTGAGACCAAGGAGTCTCCGACGTCCCACATCTCCATGCAGCTGTTCCTGTTCCCAGATTACACAGCGGAACTTCATCCCAGCACCAAAGTGCTGACCAACAAGAGGATCTACGCTCAGGTAAACGCATACTCCAGCCTAAACCTCTAGAAGATCTGTAGCACCTCTAACACTCAAAGAGCCATCCGGGCCGCTTTCCCAAAGAAAATAGAACATCTGGAGCCACAAAGCTCTTTTGACATCTGAAATAAAGATGCATATATTCTTTCCGTTCTTCTGGTGCTCAAAGATACATACGCATATCATCATTCCTACTTTTTTAATAAATTTCTTCTTGCTTTCTTCTCGCAGGTCTCCAGTTTGGTCCATGGCGAGTTGGAGTTAATTATCAGCGTGAGGTCATGTTTGGTTCGCTCCAAAAGCCTTCAGCCAGTGGAGAGGACACTCTCTGTTAAATCAGAACCTTGCTCGACGTGCCGCAATAACAACAGGTTCAGCTTCTCCCTCGACACGCTGCAGGATCTGCCCTCCAACATCTGGGAGCTTTGGTGCAACATTAGCCACTGTTCTAAACAACCCAAACAGGTGGGTGACTTTCAGTGATGTGAAAAAAATGGACGACAAGACGCCCATAGGGTCTGTCCAGAGTTTCACTCAGTTTCTATAAGAATATATATTATATATTATATAGAGATTATTACTAATTTTATTGAAAAGTTAGGGTGTCCGCCCCCTGCTGGCCAAACCGTTCACACTGCACTAATAAATACATTTATGTTTATGTAATTTATACATTCTAAACACAATTTTACGTCTTTAAAAATTGTATTGAGGAACATTAGGAACTTTTTTTAAGATAATAAGTAGATGAGTAAAAGTAGAAGAGGTATTATTATTTTTTTTTTTTTTAAAACAAAGCGTCTTTATTCCAGAACAATATAATATACTGAGCAACACAAACCTTCACTAATTACACTCGACTAAAAATTTCCAAAGACAGAAATAGTTTTTTTTAAACAAGCAGCATGATTTAAAACTGATTGTTGGTATGGTAACTGCGACCTGACCTTCCTCCTGCGCACAAAGAACTTAGGAACGAGTCGCATATAGCAAAAACATGTGAACAGAGATTTCACAGAGATTAGTGTGCTTAGTTATATTACGCATTAGATCCAAAATCGTTTCCATTGAACTGAAACAAAGTGACTTCTCTTATTTCTTATTTCCTCTTTTTTTATTTGTTACCATGGTCACCATCCGAACGAATCTAAAGCAATTCGGAGTGATGTTGTGCTCAGGTCACTGCTGCTTTCAAAAGAAAGAGAGACAAACAGAGAGAAAGAAAAAACAGAGAGGGAGGAGCGTGAGAGAGAAAAATAGAGAGGAGAAAGAAAGAGAGAGAGGGGGGGGGGACACAGAGAGAAGGAGAGAATAAGAGAGAGAGAGAGGAGAGAGAGAGAAAAGAGAGCGGGGGGGGAGCGAGAGAGAGCGAAAGGGAGCGAAAGAGAGAGAGAGAGATAGAAAGGGCGAGAGAGAGTGTGAAAGAGAGAGGGAGAAAAAAGAGAGCAAGAGAGATAGAGCAGGAGAGAGATAGAGCAAGAGAGAGAGAGAGGGAGAGAGGAAGAAAGAAAGACGAGAGAGAGAGGGCGAGAAAGGGGGTGAGAGAGAGAGAGGGCCAGAGGAAAAAGGGCAGGAAAGAGAGTGTGAAAGAGAAAGGGAGAGAAAGTGAAAGCAAGAGAAAGCAAGTAAGGGAGAGAGAGATAGAAAAAGAGAGAGAGAGAGGGCAAGAGAGAGAGAGCAAGAGAGAGAGAGAGAGAGAGAGAGAGAGAGAGAGAGAGAGAGAGAAAGGGGAGCAAGAGAGAGAGAGAGAGAGAGAGCGAGAGAGAGAGAGAAAGGGGAGCGAGGAGAGAGAGAGCGAGAGAGAAGGTGATAGAGAGAGAGAGAGAGAAAGGGGAGCGAGAGAGAGCGAGAGATAGAGAAAAGGGGAGAGAGGAGGAGAGAGAGCGAGAGAGAGAGAGAAGAGAGAGGGAGCGAGAGAGGAGAGAGAGAGAGAGAGAGAGAGAGAGAGAGCGACGCATTTAGAGGAGAAACGGTTACTCCTTAAAACTGTTCTAACAATACAAAATGAGCTTAAAGTGAATTTATTAATGCGCAGCAGCCAGTAATCAGCGTTTATTATATACAAAACTAAACCTCACGCCACACGCCTACCAATCAGAATCCGGCGGTGAAAAATTATAATTAATTGTAATGTTAAATTAATAGATATGTTTTTTTTTCAGGGTTGTTCCGAACCGCAGCTGGTGGTGAAGAGTGTCCAGGTCACACCGTTCGTCTCACCACAGAGTGAGTAAACCAACCAATCCTGACGTGTCCCTTATGTCTTATTCGATGGTCGGCGGCCGCTACGGCTTTTTTTTTTTTATTCACGGTCTAGAGTTTGGGCATTCGCCAGACGCTCTTATGCAGAGTGACCTGAATTTATTTTTATTTATTTTTTTATTGAACTGAGCAGTTAAGGGTTAAGGGCCCTACTCAGGGGCCCCAGCAGAGGCGGCTTGGTGATACTGGAAATTGAGCCTTTAACTATTTGCCTAAAACTGAAACAAATCATATAAACTTAGAAAATGTGGTGTTTTAAGGATAAAATAAATAAATAAGATGAATTTAGTTTTGGTGGTCGCGTCACGTCTTAAAAAAAACAACCAAAAAAAAGATGTGGGATGTGAACAACAAAAAGTCTGGAAAGTGAGTGTTACTAAAATAAATACAGCTTGAGGATTATTGTGTATCTGATTGAATTAATTGGCAACAAATCCATAAGGTAATAATTTATTTCTGACTAATTGCTTTACTGGTAAAGCAGACCGGACGTAAAGTATTAATCCCCCCCCTTCCTCTTCCCCCTAGCCCCCCAACCCCCCCCCCAGCGCAGCGCGGTTCAAGCCGCTGACGCAAACAGTCGTCATGGAGCTGAGGTCAGGATGTGGCCAGGTTCATAGGAAGGCCTGTTCACTGACCTTGTGGCTTTAATCAGAAAATAATGAGTCAGTGGGGGATTTATTGTGTCCCGGGGCCGGGAGCGCGTGGCTGTCCAAACACACGCTATTGTCAGAGACACACAAAAAGCAGGACGCTGCAGTTCTTCAAAGCAGGAAGAAAAAGCTCGTGGGCAGACGAGTCAGGAATGAGTGGCGCATTCCTCACTTCCATGTAGGAGGTGCGATTTTTAAACTGACACAGGGGTCATGCTACACGAGCAGAACCGTGGCTGGGCACTGCTGTTATTTTTCCCGGCTGAATTCTCAGTTTTAATCACAAAGAAGAAGCGGCTTTATGACAATAGCTTGTGTTCCTCGCGGCACATACTGTCACCAAAATCACTATCATCATTGTGGCTCATCATTTTCCCTGAGAGACAGGAGACTGGAGCGGATACACTCGTCTGTTCCCTCCTCAAGTTCACAAATCGTCAGGTGGTTATTAACACACAAACAGCACATGACCTGCTCTGTTTGGTATTTAGGAGGGTGTTGGACAGGAAGTGACTCGTGCTGGCCGTCTTTCCTGTTTGGACTCAGACTTAAACTCGTCCCGTCCACCTGCACTGCTCTTTCCTGCCTCTGTTTGATCAGCTTTAAGTTTTTTTTTTTAACAAGTTACCCCTGTGGTAACTCCACCCTCTGATTTGACTTTTGTACGTTTTTACTAAAGTTTTAAAAACAGAGCGAAAATCTTGCTCTTATTAATATTGACCCCGCCCTTAAAGTAACCACACCCCCTTATTCAAAACCCTGCCCACATTGTAGCCACTCCCTGTTTCTAAACCCAGCTAACATTGTAGCTACATCTCTAACCCCACCCTAAATTTTAGAACAACTTGGTGTCACTTCACCAATTTTATTTTTCGTTTTTGTTTGTTGATCTTTTTTTTAAAGATATTTTTGGGGCATTTTTTGCCTTTATTGATAGGACAGAGGGATGAAACGGGAAGCCGGAATCGAAACTTGCGACTTGCGCATGTGGGCGTCGACCATTTTGAACTCCTCTGCAGTACTACATTTTATTTTGACGCCACAACTTCTATCCATTCATCACTACTTTCTTCACTTTCTTCTTCTCCGCATGCTAATTGATTAAAAAGCAGGAACTATTTTATAAAATAAAAAAAAAAAACCCAAAAAAACCCTGACAGCAGAATTACAGAGTCGACTGTAAGCGCTGCTGTCTGCTTTCCTCCGTCAGTTTTCTTTCCTTTCTTTTTCTCGCTCAGCTCAGAAAGGAAGAGTAATCAGTCAGCGAGGGTCTTTAGGGAGCAGAACCCGCTGAACCTGCTGACTTTCCACACACCGCAGGTGTTTAAAACATGATTTCAGCACACCGGACAGCGCCGGTCTGTTTTTCTTCCTGTTTAAAATCTGCAAAGTAAAGCGATGTTCTGTGCGATGTTCCTATACAGAAAAAAAAATCATCTCCAGAACAAACATTTTTTCTTTCCTTTATTTCTGCAGTCGGTGGAAAATCACACACTCGTTAAAACTCAGCACGCCGCAAAACCCGAGCCGAAATCTCTCTGGAAAGACCAGAGGAGTAAATAATTACAGAATGTCCTAGTTGAACTAATTAAAATAATTAGAGAAATAAATTCAATTATATTTAAAAGAGCGGAATGCAGATTGAGACCTAAGCACAAAAACATATTTCCATATAAAATTAAATAATTTAAAGTGTTAAATATATAATTTACTGAATAAATGACAAAAGGTATGAATAATAAATAATAATTATCAAAGAAATATTTCACAAACTGTTCTTACTGGATCATTTTGAAACAAATATTAATATTAGTTATTTTTAAACAAAAACGTATTAAAGAGATTGATATAAAATATAGACAAAAAATTAAAAAAAATACACCAATAAATATAGATATATCTTTATATCTATATCGTTATCTATATCTATATCTATAGCTAGCTATCCATATCTGTATAAGTATTTATATATCTATCTATATCTATATCTATATCTCTCTCTCTCTCTCTCTCTCTCTCATATATATATATATATCTATAGATATATATAGATATTTATATCTATCTATATATATGTATATCTATATCTATATATGTCTATCTATCTATCTGTATTCTATCTATCTATCTATCATAAAAATTATATCATTATATAATATGTAATATCTATAATATATATATATATGTAACAAATAATTCTTTGTTTTTGGTCTTGTTTGTGTCACTGCTGTTTGTTTGTTTGTTTGTTTTTTTGCTAATTAATTCTTATTTGCCTTATTGATCTTTTACCCTCGTTTTAGATCCGTGTTTTGAGTTCAGCCTGCAGTCGGTTCTAGGCATCGCCTTCGGAGGCTTCCTGATCGGCGTCCTGCTCATCGGCGCTCTCTGGTTCATCAAGATCCGCACAGGTGAGTGAAACGCCTCCGCCCCGCGCTCCACCTGCGCTGCACACTTTATTATTGATTATTAACACACGGCGATGTGGTTCGAGTGTGTGAGCGGGAACCATCTCTGCTCCTTTAGCTTATGAGGGAAGAGACCTAAAGGGCGGCGAGGGCGACCTTAACAAGCCTCGAGATGATTTGCCACTAGAAATAAGATGAAACAGTTAAGTAACCTCACTTTTTATGGGTTTCACCTGCTTGTGAGGAAATGACGAGGACACTGGAGACATTTGTGTGTGTGTTTGTGTGTGTGGGCCATGACGGTGTATAACAAAGGGTGTGTTTGGATGTTTTAGGTTATCCTGTCGCTCTGGGTTTTGGCTCCACAGGGACCTTCTTCTCAGGTACAAACACACACAGGACACCACTCGTATCCTCACTTACATCACAGTCACGCCTAGAAATCCTGCCTTCTGATTGGCCAAAAAATGTACATAAAGATCAACATTTCTTTTTCTCATCTACCTCTCTCTCTCTCTCTCTCTCTCTCTCTCTCTTTCTCTCTTTTTCAGGATGCCCATGCGGTCTGACTAAGCGTCACCCGGTGCCCTCTAACACGTCTCCCTCTGAGAACAGCAGTGCCAACGGTAGCATGAGCAGCACCCAGAGCACACCGACCAGCAGCATGGCATGAGTCTGCTCAGAGAGGGACACACACGCACACAGACGAACAGGGCAGGGCTTTTTTTCGTCTGAACCGGGAACTTTTTTTAAAACTCCGCCTCCGCAGCCACCCAGCAACAGGAAGTCAACAGGACAAAAAAAAAAAAAAACCCTGGCCTCGGACGGAGACAGGAAAAACACGGCATATCCCCCAAGAACTAACAGGAAATTCACGGCATTCCACTCGACAGATCGGAGGCACAATAAGACTCCAGGAGAAAAACAGATCAATTCACTGCCACCTGCATCACCCTTCTAATTAGTGCATCTAAAAAAAAAAAAAAAAAAAAAAGATGAAGGTTCATGTTGATGCACGCAAAAAGAGCCGATTTTTATCCACTACAGTAAATATTCCTGCCTCCAGGGGCAAGTTTGGGAAACGGCTACCTCTTTATTTCTCCAGAGTACAGACCATCAAATCACACAAGCTTCAGTTTCTGAGCGGGAATGATGGGATGGTGGTGTACATTAAATCAGGGGGCAGTTATACACCCTTTTAGGGGGGATTTACCCCACTGTGTCTGTCAATCAGAGTACCAGAATTTACTGGAAGTAGAATTTTTAATAGAAATAAAACTAAGAAATGCAAAAAATATTTAGCAATAGAAAATTTGATGCAATTGTTTTTTTTTTTTTTTTATTTTAGCTTTCAGCGGCGTGTGCTGCAAGTCAAGCGGTGGTAGGAGACCACCACTGTTTTCCATTATTTTTTCAAAATGCTTTATTGCACTTACCATCTTAAATGACAGGATGTTGGATTATGCTTTTATTTTTGGTGCTTTCGACATTCTGTAATACACAGACACAACACTAGGTGGTGTTATCAGTAACAGTAGCGGGAGATATACCCTCTTAAACCCCCCCCAGGGGAAAATCCCAGAACAGCCCTGGTTTAAACCACCATTCCATCCACCAGTTCTTCTCCGACACTCTTTCACTCTTAAATGTAGTTTTTATTTTATTTCATTATTTTAGTTTTCGCAGCTTTTCCTTTCTTCTCCTCATTTCCTCCTCTTTTATCTTCTCGAATCGTAACTTCCATCAACAGCAGAAACTTTTCATGATTAAATCCAGAATTAAATTAAAAATCAGTTTATTTACGGGCATTAAAGTCAGTTTGATATGTTAAAATGTGCATAAAAATATTTTTACAAATTAAAATATATATATTACTTGTTCAAATATATTTATATTACTTTTAAAACGAACGATTTCTAAAATGATAAAAAAAATTGTAAAATTACTTTTACTCAATTCTGTTCTCTCTCTCTTCTATTTGTCTCTGTCTGTTCCCTCCCTCTCTTTCCCTGTCTCTCTCTCTCTCTTCTCTCTCTCTTTCTCTTTCTCAGTGTCTCTTTCTGTCTTTCTGTCTCTCCCATACTTCCTTTCTGTTTCTCTCTTTCTCTTACTCTCTCTCTCTCCTCTCTCGTCGCTATCTCTCTTTCTATTTGTCTCTGTCTGTCTCCCTCTCTTTCCCTGTCTCTCTGTCTCTTTCTCTCTCTCTTTCTCTTCTCAGTGTCTCTTTCTGTCTTTCTGTCTCTCCCATACTTCCTTTCTGTTTCTCTCTTTCTCTTACTCTCTCTCTCCCATCTCTCTTTCTATTTGTCTCTGTCTGTCTCCCTCTCTTTCCCTGTCTCCCTCTCTCTTTCTTTCTCTTTCCCAGTGTCTCTTTCTGTCTTTCTGTCTCTCTCTTACTCTCTCTCTCCCATCTCTCTTTCTGTTTGCTTCTGTGTTCTCCCCACTCTCTCTCTCCTCTCTCTCTCCCTTCTCTCAGTGTCTCTTTCTGTCTTTTCTGTCTCTCTCTCTCTCTCGTCTTTCTCTCTCTCTCTCTCTCTCTCTCTCTCTCTCTCTCTCTCTCTCTCTCTCTGTGTCTCTCTCCCATCTCTCTTTCTCTGCCACTCTTTCTCACACACTTCTATTTCTTTATTTATTCCTCGTCTCATTTTAAAAAAATGTAAGATTTCTCCTGTTTTTTTTTTGTAATATATTTTCTGTTGGTTTAAGGTTTTAGATTCTAATGTACATTCGCTGCCTCATCGTTAAAAAAAACAAAAACAAATCAATTGTAATAAATGAATAATGTGATTTTTTTGGATCGATGACCAGATCCCTGATATTGAACTCTGACCTTTAGAAAAAAATAGTAAAAAATGCCAGACTTGTAGCTGTAGCTAACGTGTGTAACAGATTCATTTCTGTAAATAGCATGACATCCGTATCAAATCCTACCGCATTTATAAGATGTTAAACAAATAAACGGTTGTTTTCGTGACTCCTGTGTGTGTGTGTGTGTGTGTGTGTGTGTGCGCGGTCGTTTGTGTGACTCAAACTTCTATTTTTACACCATGTAGCTTAAAATATTATACTTAAATCAAAAATAAATATATATTTTTTTATTTTTACATAAACATGTGTAACCTGTTATAACACACTCATAAATGTTATACTGGATGTAATGATTTATTACATGTCTATTACACTTTAGCTAGCAATAAAAATCCGATTTTATAGGAAATAAATTAACAACAAAATATTATATTTGTTATTTTTTAGATAAAATGACAAAATATATTTTTATCTGTTTATATTTGATAATGTTGAACATCCAGTTATGATCCTTTACAACCAAGTAACTAATTATAACCAAGTAACTAGTTACATGTAACAGCGTTACGTATTTAAATGATAAAATAAACGTAACAGTAATTTGTCACGTTTACTGAGAAAAAACTGTGTAATTAAATAACAGTTACTTATGAAAAGTTACTTCGGAAAAGATTACAAATAGAGTTAAATCTAATATACAGTCGTTCCCGTGACGGAGCTCGTAACTCTAATTACTCGTAGGTCAAATAAATTTTTCCCATTGAAATGAAGTAAAAATGCCATTAATTCGTTCCGGGTCTCCAAAAAACACCACAATTTATTTTGTTACAAGAAAAATAAACGTATAAATAACAAAGATTGTATAAAACACTACAATAGGATGTACTGGAATAAACCCGGTTTTATTAAGTATAATGTGCAGCGTTTACCTTGGAGATCAGACGACTCCACTTGCTAACGCGCATGTCTGACTAGCTATCGAGTGACACACGGAATGCTGGGCGGATGTTACGGCGTTCACTGTGGCGTTCGCTACGCTAACTAGCGGTTGCGGATCTGAAGCTGCCTCGTAACCCGAATTTTAGCTCCCAACTTAAAGCAAAAAATCGGCCAAGAGACGACTCATAACTCGAAAAACCTGTTAGTTTGGACACTCATAGGTCAAAGGTACCTCTGACAAAGAAAGCGGTGACGACAAAACATTTAAAGTAACTTTAAATACTTCTGAATCAGAAGAAGAAGATGAGAAAGGAACAGAAGAAGAAAAAAGAGGAAGAAAGATTTAAACCTGGTTCTTTTCCTTTTGTCTGCAGGTTAAAGTTCTTTCTATCTATCTATCTATCTATCTATCTATCTATCTATCTATCTATCTATCTATCTATCTATCTATCTATCTATCTATCTATCTATCCTACCAATTTTCCAAAAACGTCCGGAACTCTAAACGCTTGCATGTTTGCATTGTGCAACGTTTTCTGTCTCACGGGACATACAGACAGAGGAAGAACAGCTGGAAGTGGTCCTGCGTGTTGTGGTGTTATTTCAGAGACGTGACCGTAAGCCTCAGACTCCCGCCGTGTCCTGAAGGGAGGAACAAAAGAGATAATGTTTTGAGGCAAATAAATATTCGGAGTGTGTGAATGGAATCAGTCTGTTACGGCTTCAGATTAAAAGTTTCCTCTGGAGACTCGGGGACAGAAAGCAGAGACGGCTGAGGGTACGACTGTGACTGACGGCTCTTCTGGTTCACACACAGATAGAACGCTGTAGGGCCTGAGAGCGCAAACACACACCCAAACCCAGGACACCACCGGGACACACTTATCATCGATTTCACTCACAGAGTTTCGTTCTAACATAAATATACGCACCCCCCGGGGGGATTTAAGAGTTCGCCATGCTGATTGTATTAACATGTGATTTAAGCACAGGCTCCGGGGAAGCGGGTTGCCAGATTCACACGAGAGAAACAAACAACAAATCTTGTTATTCATTATTGAACAATCCAATATTTAAAGAACATTTTCACACACTTCTCTACTCTTCTAACCTTTGCGTGTGATTCGCTGAACATCCGATTCTGAACGACACATAACTCTTCCGATATTACAAAGAGTGTGTGAACAAAACATCTGCCGCTGCTGTGAAGTGTAAAACCAAAGTATGACTGATAGAAAATAATAATAATAATAATTAATAATAATAATAGTGGAATAATAATAATACGATAAAGATGATGAAGAATTAAGAAGATAAAGAAGAAGAAAAAAGATAAAAAAGAAATAAGAAGATAAAGAAAAAGAAGAAGAAGAAGAAGAAAACATAGAAGAAAAAAAAGGAATAATAAAGTTTAGGTTCTTTCTGTCTGTCTAATGATTTGTAACTGAATTATTTCGCTATTTAAACTCTGATCTCGGTTCTGCTCAGGTTTGTCTTCAATTTGCTCGCATTAATGCGTTTTTCCGCCCCCGTGTGGTGAAACGAGGAAGTGCAGCTTGTTCTTGATTTGACACTGTCTGTTGACTTTAGGGCTGCATTTACATTGCCGGTCTTAATACTCAATTCTAATTTGGTTTTAATAAAATAAAGTTTTTTTTCATGACCTGCTTACAACGTCTTTTAAAACAGCCCCGTATCCGATATCTGCATTTACACAAAACACTGCAAAACAACCCAGTGTAGACGTACTGGCCAGAAAAGAAAGTAAAAACAGTGCGAGAATCAATTAAATCAATGGCCGAAAATAAAATGATTATTTAATCTGTTTAACCACTGAGAGAGACAGAGAGCCTAGTGTGTGTGTGTGTGTGTGTGTGTGTGTGTGTGTGTGTGTGTGTGTGTGTGTGTGTGTGTGTGTGTTTCCGTTCAGCCGCACCGTGCGGTACAGAAAAAAACTTTAACTGTAGACTGTAAAACTGCCTCTGTTGACGACCTGCATTAACAGGTAAAAACCCGATCTGTCTGTTTACACAGCACACGCTAATGCAGGTATCCGATTCATATCCGATTTATTACCACATACGAATAAATCCGATCTAAATATATCAGAATCCATGTGTTTTTTTTTTGTTTACACTGTCATGAGTCAAATCCGATCTGTGCCACATTGCTCAAATGATTAAAAGACATCCCATTGGGGCAGCACGGTGGCCTAGTGTTTAGCACTGTTGCCTCACAGCAAGAAGGACTGGGGTTCGATTCCCCTGCAGGGGTCATTCTGTGTGGAGTTTGTATGTTCTCCCTCTGCTTGTGTGGGTTTCTCCGGGTTCTCCGGTTTCCTCCCACAGTCCAAAAAACATGTATATTAGATGGAAACCCGTGTGCTGAACACTGCCGGTCGGTGCGGCGCGGTGTGGCATGTCATATGTTCATGCACGAAAATGTACATCTGTAAGAAAATAATCTGCTAATGACACCTTTCCGCACCCCTTTTATTATAACTCTTATTCTACTTATTCTTATTTTTTTATCTTATCTTTTTTGGTGAAACACATTTTTTGTGTTTAGACATTTAAAGATGAAGATCGGCTAAAAAACTAGCCGATCAAACTAGCTGGATCGCGTCTTTGCTAATGCTAACTGAATATTGTGCCTTATTATTCGCTCACTCTTTATATTGGTTTACTAACATTATTAAAATTTGTTCTTCGCAGTTTTTTTTTTAAAATCCAGGAATCTTGTTAGCATGAACGGAAAACATGATGGATTTAAAGCGTAGCCGGGGTTTATTTCTTCTCTTTTGCCCCGCAGTTGCAGCAGATATGGAAATAACGAGGCGCAACATAAAAGCTGATTAGCCAGAGCTGCTTCAGGTAAACCTTGTCCTGTGTGTGTGTGTGTGTGTGTGTGTATGAGTACGACTAGCTTCCCCTGTTGAATGCTAAGCAGCGACGGCAACAAGGCTTGCTTCTATTCCATTTCAATGGCTCTAATTAGAATGAATGAGACGGCAGCTTCTCGGAGAAAGACACTAGACAGACGTGTGGATGGACAGATAACGGCGTGAAACCTGCGCTTGAATCCACTGAACTCATTAAGCCTGAGACGGAACGCATGATAATGCGCCAGACAATGAAGTAGTTTCTCTGATGAACTTTTGAAGCCATGGATTGGTTCAGAATACACGCTTCGCAATAGTGCGTGATTGGGTTACTGCCCTGCAGACCACTCACACACAAACACACACATACACATACACACACACACACGTTCACATTCTGCAATCAGGCATCCATCAGCAAATTAATGCTAAGAATCAATTTTTTTTTAATATGATAATCATGCCTCATCATGTTTATACTCTCACAGGCCACGCCCCTTCATAATCACACGGACCACGCCCCTTCATAATCACACAGGCTACATCCCTGTTATACTCACACAGGCCACACCTTCTTTATACGCCTCCATGTCTCCTTCTTTCTCACACAGGCCACGCCTTTTTCATACTCACACAGGCCACGCCTTTTTCATACTCACACAGCTCTAGCCTTATTTATATCACACATGACACACCTTCTTTAAACTCACACAGGCCACAGCCCTTTATACTCACATAGGCCACACCCCTTCATACTCACAAAGGACACACCTTCTTTAAATTTACAGCTTACAGCCCCCCCTTATATATTTATTTATGCCACACCTTTCATATTTTTACTGACCACACCTACTTCATATTCACATCAGCCACACCCCCTTCACACAGGCCACGCATCCTAAACAGCAAAAATAGTTAACTTATTCTCATAACAACAAACAACAGTAATTAATGTTAGTCAGGAGTTGTTCAATACCCTCTGGCGCCCCCCTGAGGTTTTTACACTAGATCTGCGTCTGCTGGACGGCGCCTCGGTGTGGGATTTTGCCAGCAAATTAAAAATAAATTTAAGGTCTTCTGTAACAAAAAAGCACTTGAAGTTGGATGCTATTAATTTTTCCACTAAATCAATTGTTGGAACAACGTGTAAGTGTTTAAATATCCGACTCGGTGTATTAAAAAAGCATAAAGTCACGATTATGCCGGCATGTGTTATAAATTTCAGCCAGCGTGCGTTTAGTATTTCATTTATAACAGTATAAAGTGCAGAGTATTAATCAGGTGAAGGAAAATCGTCCCAGAGAGGAAGAGCCGAGACGCTACAAACGGCGGTATCAGCAGAGCTTCATGAGCTTCTTCCTCTCTGTAATTGCGGTGTGTTTGCTGTTGCATTTATAATCTGCAGCTCCACCTTTAAAATAAATCAGAATTCGTTAGGGTTTTAGACTTTATACTCATTTCAAATTCGAGTCTCCTGAGGTCCGCTAGCTGTCTTACAGCATTTTTCTGTCCTCTAATTGGTCGATCAGAGTAAAACTGTTACAGCCCAGTTCAGATAGCGAAACACGTCTGTAAAGTTGAATGAGAATTTTTACTTCCACAACGGCTGATGGAGGAGGAGAAATTAACTCGGTCTTGGACATATTTAAAAGCCGGAAAAGTTGTAGATGTGCTGAGTTGTAGATGTGCTGAGAGTTCGGTACCCTGAAGATAACTAAGTGGGGAAGTGGTGGCTCATATTCCTTTAAGATAAATACAGATTCTGAACTGTTCCAGATGTTGTAGGTGGTACAGTTGTGGTTGTAGTGTAGAGGTTTGGAGTTGTGTGTTAACGGGTTTCTTGTCTCTCTGTCTGTAATTCCACGCCGTGTTATATTGTGTGTTTGTTTAGTATTGATGTGTTTCTGTAATTAGGATGTGATAGTGGGGGTATTAAGAGGGGTATCAGTCGGGGGGTAAATCCACACTAATGGACCAGCTACCAAATGCACTGCCTGCCACTGCTTTTTATTGATTTATTTGTCTCTCCTTTCTCAGGAGTGCCTTGAAGTGTAAATGTGGGAATAAAGTTTTTTTTAACATATTTAACATAAATTGCAATTTATTTTTGATTGAATTTGTAACGATTTTGCGATGTAGACCTGGCAACCCAATTTAAACTAATCAGAAAAAAAAATTTGAAACTGAACTTTCGATTCGATTCATGTGGGAAACGTTGGTTGATAAGGATGTGTGTGTCTGTGTGTGTGTGTGTGTGACGTGTAACACGTCTCAGTGTGAAGTGAAATGCCAGGAGACTGACTGACTCAGCAGTCGATATGTTCGTGCGGTGAGTTAGTAAAGGATTTCTGACTCATCTGAAACCCACAGGATGCTGCGATTTGTACGACTTCAGCCTGATAATGAGCTCGACACACACATGAAATCCTCACTATTAAACGTTCCATAAAAGCACGTGTCCCTCAGAATGTCAGATGAAAAGGCTGGAGCGAGAGATGATCCGTTGTGCAATGACGTGCTTTGAGTCTGAATGTTTCAAAGCGGCGTCTTGCTTGAATTGTGGGCTGTGTGTGTGTGTGTGTGTGTGTGTGTGTGTGTGGATTCAAAGAGATCTGACGAGAAGGGAATCTGTTCGCTATGGTTTAAACAAGGGGTTGGAGCGGTACAATAACTTCAGGGAAGAATCATCCGATATTATGGGTTTGGTGTTCACTGGAACATTGGGTCCAACCACTAAAAGGATCATTAACAGAAAGCTTCAGCTTCATGGTTAAATGGGTTCCCAGCACCACTGATGGGCCCTTAAGCAAGGCCCCTGACCCACAATTGCTCAAATGGATAAAAAGAATAATTAGACAATTGTACATCACTTTGGTTATGGACATCAGCAAATACCATAGATGTAAAAGCACAGGAGGCCTATTGAGGGCGCTGTAAGAGGGCAGTAACACATCTGGAATATTCTGCAAACTTTGACGAGAAGATTATATAAGTGAGTAAGTGATAGTTCAGTAGTTAAGGAGTTAAATTGCTTATCTGAATGTCATGGATTCAATTCTAATTGCCACCAAGCTCCTACTGAAGGATCCTCAAGCAAGGTCCTCAACCCCTTAACCGGTCAACTGTATAAATGAGATGTAACACACTGTGGATAACAAAACATCTGGCAAATAGAGGCAGTGGTGGCTCAAATAGTTACGGTGCTGAGTTGTTTATCTGAGGATCAGGAAGCCCCACCACTGCCATCTAAAGATGGGTGTAAGCCCCACCACCGCCAACCACTGGTGGGTCCTTGAGCAAGACCCTTAACCCTTCCTGCTCCAGGGGGCGATGTATCATAACTGATCCTGCGCCCTGACCCCCAACTTACTAAGATGGAATATGCCAAGAAAGAATTTCACTGTGCTGTAAAAAAGTACATGTGACAAGTAAAAGCATTTACAGATGTCTGTCCGGTAGCTGTGACACACACTGTTTTAATATAAACCTGTCAGATCTGCTGCTGGAACGGTTCTGTGTGTGCAGCTATTAAAACCCGTCAGCTCTAGAGCGGAATTAACTCCCAGCTCTCGCCTTTCAGACCTGCAAGAGTTTGCGAAAAGTTTGTTTTTTTGTTGAAAGTGTCAATAAAGCACCTCAGCCTGCCGCTTCATGGACGCTCGTCTCTCGGTTTTACCCTGCAGGTCCATTTAGCGCGAAGTGGACCGGGTGTTTTTTTTTTCGCACGATTCGCTCCCGACATCCGTCATGTCATGGTGTAATGATGCACTTTGCTCGGTCGCGTCTCTAATTCACCTTTCGCAGAGGTGCCAGCTGACGCCTGATCCAGAAGATGCCTCACGCAAGATGACTCCTGCGGTCGCTATTTCATCCAGTGAGACAGAGAGGCTGATAATTGCGTGGCCTCCATAGGTTTTAAGGCAACTTCCAAAAAAATGGTATTTATTGTATGGAATGCAGTGTTAAGATGTTGGACTGGTGTTGGTGGTGTAATTCTCAGCACCACCAAGCTGTTATTTCTGGGCCCTTGAGCAAAGCAAGTAAAGTAAATGTATTTTGTTGTTTAATTAATTAATTAATTATCATCCGACCCCTCGGGATCTCTTCCTGGAGATGTTAAGCAAACATGGCCGCCGATGAGGACACGCTTTATAGATTGGACTGTGTTAAGGACGTACGGCATTGCCGATTTATCCTTTTTGCATTTCATAGCTCTCTCACACACACACACACACACACACACACTTTCATTCTTTCTGCTGTAGACGATTCGAGTAAAGTTCTGTGAGATTCTTTTCGCCTGCAGGCCTTTAAAAATGAAGTGACATTAAAAACGAGAGTGAGAAAACATCCGGCGTCCCAGGCTTCCCGTTTTGGCCAGCAGAACTGCTCATTAGAGAGACGTCCAGGGACGAAAGCTTTTTCTCAGTGGGGGGGCCGGGGCGGGACGACTTCAGCTCGAACACTAATCGGCCCTAATGGCTTGTGCTCCAGGGTGCAGAGGAGGATGAAGACCGCCGCTTCTTTCACACGGCCATCTGCAGCAGTGAGACGGATGAAGCAGGAAGGAAACAGGGCGCCATGTTGGAGCGCAGTGAGACGAGTGTGATCAGAAACAAACCAGAGGACTTGGTGGGGATTGTCTGTGTGTTTGTTTTTGCCGCAGGGTTTCTTTCTTTCTCGACTAGTCGCAGGGGTTTGTGTTTGGCTTTGCTTATTATGATGGCTCGCAGTTGTGTACAAACACACACACACACACACACACACACACACACACACACACACACACTAAAACCGTACATAATAAACAGGAACATCTTGTGACCTAGATTTTATTTCACACAAAATGTACCAGACTCCATGCAGCAGATTTCTCCATGCTGTGCTCCATCTGACCAACCGACCAATCAGAGCTCTTATTAAGGTCATATGTTTTAAAGCATGGTAGTCGTGGGATTAGAACTCACAACCTTCTGTTTCGTAGTCCACTAGTTTTTTAGTCAATGTCTATAATCAATGCACTGGTACTCGCTTGTGTTTCTTTTCTTTCTTCAGC
Organism: Bagarius yarrelli; assembly: GCA_005784505.1. Classification (NCBI taxonomy): domain Eukaryota; kingdom Metazoa; phylum Chordata; class Actinopteri; order Siluriformes; family Sisoridae; genus Bagarius; species Bagarius yarrelli. Next base: position 2,403,237 of record VCAZ01000029.1, read on the forward strand.
TGGTGTAAGAACCTAAGAACAAAAGAACTTCATGAACTTCCTCAACAATTCGAAACCTGCAGGTCTGAGATGGTATCTTCCAGCTTCGGATTAATTGAACACACCTGATGCAGGTAATCAGCAGTGTGTAGAGCAGGAGGAGATGGAAAACTAGAAAGACAAAAGAACTTAAATAAAAGAAACATGGGTTGCTTATCCCTTAAGTTCCATGGCAAGGTTCTACTCCTCAAGCTTATCTAAGGAACCCTGAAGGATCCATCACTGTAATAGAGTGTACAGTATATACTCCACATCTGAAATAATCTGCAAACCAATACAAGAAGATCAAACTCCTCACATTTATTCTGGAGAACCTCATTAATTTCCAGATGTTTTCAGGTAGAACGTTTTTTAGTTAAATCTTTTCTTGAATCTTTTAAAGACCTCTTTTTATAGTGTGTGTGTGTGTGTGTGTGTGTGTGTGCTACCTGGTTAAGTGTGTAGCACAATTTTAAAAGTATTACTTGCTGTTTACTAGTCAGATGTTTATAATTCTACTAACTGATGACTTAAGGTTCTTTAAAGGTTCTTTAGTTTGTCTTTTGAAAGGTACGACTGATGGTTTAACCCATTTTTTTGGTCCCTGCAGAATCCTGTACATGTTTTTGTTTCAGTTTTATCCGTAATTACACTGCTGTGTTAGCACCATGCTAGCGGGGTGTTAGCGGGTGTTAGTACTGAGCTAGCGCGCGACATTTAGCCCTGACAGTGATGTACGACTCTCCGGTGGCTGAAGCGCATTTATCAAATAGTTACGGAAACAAAGTTGTTTCTATAAAGGCGGCACTTCTAAGGAATGTTATATCCCTTGTGTGTGTGTGTGTGTGTGTGTGTGTGTTTTCAGGTTAATCTGTTTTTAATCCACCAAATGAAACATATTATTTAGAAAATTCCAAAGAATCAGGAAGTTAACCTTCTCTTCCTTCTAGATCTTATGCCTTCTTCACCTCTTCCTTATCTTTATCATTCTCCCTTAGTAACCCTCTCCTTCGCTTCTTCTGTCCTCGTCCTCCAACCGCCTCCTCCTTTCTTTCATTTCCTTATTTCCCTTTTTTAATCTTAATCCTCTTAATCTCTTTCCCATTTTTCATCCTCATCCTGTCCTGTTTTTTTTCCTTCTTTTTTTTCTGTTCCTCTCATCTGTTCATCACCTTCTTCCTCAACCTTCATCTTCTTTTCTTTGATTTGTCTTTTTAGTCTCCTTTTCCTTTTTTTCTTTTTCTCCTTCTGTTTGCTCTTTCTCCTACTTCACCTCCTCCTTTTTCCTGCCTCATTTCCTCCTCCACCTATTTTTCTCTTTTCCCATCGCTTCTTTTTTTCCTTATTCTCCGTGTCTCCATTTTTACCTCCTCCTCGTCTCTCTCCTTCTTCACCTGTAAACACAAAATGCACTAAACAAGGTGAGCGCTTTAGCTTCGAAAGCCGTTTGTCAGCATTATTGATTCGTTCCCTCATGTGAACCGAATTACATTCGATCCAATTTGCTTTTCACCGTACACACACACACACACACACACACACACACACACACACACACACTCTCCCTGCAGCTCTGATTTACATGCCGAGGTGAAGAAGAAACTTTAAGCCAGGTTCCACAACCTGAAGTGTCATTTCTGGGAGTATCGGAGAGATCGGAGCCCTGGGAATCGAACCCAGGAATAAATGTAGGTTCTTTCCTCTTTATAGGAGAGTCATAATGAACACACCTAATGTTCCACTGGGGGGCAGCGCTGTATGAAGGATCAGGCTTAAGTTCAGAGTAGAAACACTTTCTGACTGACGGCACCTTTGTAGACCTACGACAAATTTCTTTTCGTCGTAGGTCTACGGAAAAAAACGGACGCAAAGTGAACGGATGACATCATCGCAGTGCAACATAAGAAGAGTAGTTCCTTTTCCAGAGTATAGATTCTTGGTTGGACAATGCTACAGTGGGTGACTGTGCCTTCTTACAGCTTGGGTTTGGTCCTGACCTCCAGTTCCTTTCTGTGTGGAGATGTTTTTTTCTGACCAGGGGAGTTTCTCCCAGGTTCTCCACTTGTTGGACTGGGAGCAGGTGTGAATAAGAGCATGTGATGATCTGTCATGGGCCGGCGTTCCATCCCCGGGGTGTGTTTCCACATGGCTCCTAGTGTTCCTTAATGCAGACTTCCAGAACCTTCTTCCAAGCAAATAAAGCACTTTAAAATAAAATCTAAATGTCAGCAGGTAAGAGTGAGATTTCTGGAGAATATATACAGCGCTAATTAAAAGTCACGTTGAACGCTGACAGGTTCGTCAGAAGATGAGTTTTGAGCTGGGACTTTTATTCACATATAAAACAGACCTCATTTCAGACCTGTCACTTATCACTTTTTATTTATAGTCTGGTGTCGACTTTTAAAGATCGTTCGCTCGCTTGAGTCGTGTCGGAACAGCTTTTATAGCTAACTGACGTCTGACGAAAAACACAGAGCTATTAGACTTAATAAAGAATCAGACGCATCTGCAAGCATGTCAGCTGGAGAACTTTTTTGACATCAAGCAGCCCGGGTGCTAAGTGTTTCTATCATCATCATCATCATCATCTTTTAAATGATGAAAAAAAGTAGAAATGCTCTCCAGCGTGATTTCTCAGGAACTCGATACTGACCAGCTGTTAAATATCCACGCCAAATGGAGCGGAAGCCTCATTAATGATCACCTAGAGGGACAGAAGCTTGACTCCAGATCCCTTGACCTTTAGCTCCAGAGGGGAAAGTCAATGATTCGCCACTGCGCGCTGCCAGTCGTGATCCTGAATGTCTCACTGCTTCAAACGGCTCCGAAGGACCTGCACAGGCAGAACATCCTTTCCTCGCACCGTGTCCTCCCTACCTGTCAATATTTTTATGAGGACCCTTGCCAGATGTGGAGGCAGATACCTCAAGTAGGGCGTTAATGACATACAAAATGGTAAAGTGGAGTCAAACCTGAAGGTTCTATAAATTAGTGAAACCGAAAACCGGATTTAAATAACCAGATTTTGAACACACTATAAACATTCCTTCATAATCAGGAAGGTGTATAAGTTTAATTTCTGGTAGACGATTACTCAGGTAGTCATTATCATCAATTGGTGGCAAATAGATGTTGCTGGGAATCAAAGCTAGATCTTCCAGTTAGCAGTCCATCGGCTTAACCACTGCGTTACCACTTTCCCAGTGGTACAACCACTTCTTCCAACAGCTTTTACCACAGACCTTCATCCACAGGCTTCTGCTCTTCTGAAGGGCGGGGCAGCAAATTGATGCTTCATAACAAAGCATTGCTACCAATCTATATTAAATGCTAAGTTATGTTAGAATATCCCAGCATCCTTATTTCATCAGACTGATTACAATCAGAATGCTGGGATATTCTAACCCCCTTAGAGGAACCTGAACTCCACCTTCTCCTGCCTGGAATGAAATAACTAGCGGCTACTTTTTCCATGCTAGTTTATTCCAGATTACTTCCACACCAAGTCTTTCTATCTTAGACCCTTCCTAACACTGATATAGCTGCCATCCAAATCGAGTTAGCCATGCCAGAACGTTTAAAAGCGTCAGCGCGCTCTCTCGCTCTGCCACCGAATTCCAAAGTGTAAAAGATAAATCTTTCTTCTACACTTTTCCTGTCAGCCTGTATAAGGGTACACGATCTATCCATCCACCCCGGTCCATTTACTACAGCGGATTTAACAGCTCTGTAATCTTCAGAGAACATGAGAGTCGACAGGTCAGACTGTCCGGCGGACCTGAGAGAAATACGTAACACCTGCTAGCGTTAGCATTTGGCAGACACCTTTAACCCCGATCAACTTACATTTATCTCATTTTTTTTTTTTTTATCCAACTGAGCGAATGAGGTGTAGGGGCCTCGCTCAGGGGCCCAAAAGTGGTAACTGGGTCAAGATGAATGTACTGTAGATTAAAATAAGTTTAAATGAGAAACCTAGAAAGGAAAAATAATAAAACATGGAAAGTCTGCGTTAAGTGTCAGACTGATGGGCGGTGATGTCGGCCAGACGTGATCCCATCAAGGGATTTGTAGCGGAACAGCGGAAGATTCGCGCAAATAGCGATGGAGATGAATGTAAACCTTCACTCTGTTGTAACACATCCTGCCGACACCCGCCTAAAAGAGCGTCTAAATGATGGAGCCCTTTTAGTCAAATCGAATTTCAGCCCAATCTCGCCGATCGTGCGCCGCAACCCGAGTCTCGGCGGACGGCGATGCGTACAGACAGCTAGCGTCTGCCGAGTTGACTGTAATGGAGCAGCCACTTAAAACACACCGCCTCATTTCCCTGGCGGATCCGACACTAATCTCATCGGAGCGAGTGGAAAGATTGCGTGTTTTGTGCACACCAAACCAGAGAAAAGTCCAAAAAATCTGTCCAGCAATCTGACAGGTGATATCCAACATCGGCAAGCTCATTGAATCCTAATTAGCACAAGACACCGGTGTGTGTGAGAGAGTGTGATGGCTAAAACACCCGCAGTTTGTTTTTAGATATTAACTAGCTGCGTGACATATTAAGTTTGATATATTTTTTACAAATTTTTAGTTTTATAACTAATTTGTAGTCATAAAATCAGTTCAATTTTAAGCTTTAATTTAAATATTCCTTCTTTTTAAAATGATTCAGATGTTTTGGCTCATTTATTTATTTCATGACTCTTTATCGTGATTCGCTTGTGATTCTTGAACACGACTGATTCATTATCTTAACTGATTCCCACAAATGAATCATACACTTGTGATTCGTACACCTGATTCGATAATTGTTACATGTGACTTCTACACGTTTCATTGATTCTTATGAACTAATCATTCTTTTTAAAATATAAAATCGGGGAGATAGAGAGGGGGGGAGGGACCGAAAAGAACCCAAGCCAGAATCAAACCCTGGTCACTGGAGCGCAACTACAGACTACCAGTTTTTATTGTAGGTTATAAATGATTCATTTATTTTTAGATGTGATTCTTACATAATTTGTTCGTTAAATGTGATTCTTACAGAAATATGTAGACATTTTTTTTCCTTTCTGCCCTCCAGCCGGTTCTTACTTACTGAGTGTTTATCATCGAAGCTAAAGAGCTTTTTTTTTTTTTTTTTTAATTAAATCTTCTCAAATAAATCACATTATAATGAAAAGATTCATAATTTAAAAAAAAAGATTGATTTATTTTAATGTGTCTGTATTTTCGGTTTCTTGGAGACGTTAAACTGGTTTTACTGAAGGCCAAAGATAAAGACTTCAACTTGGCAGAAATAAAGAGAAACTTTCTTTCTTTCTTTTTTTGCACAACTAAACATTCTGTTCAATATTGAATAGACAAATCCAAGGACAAAACGTCTTTCCGTCTTACTTGTACAGAGTAAAAAAAAAACCTTTTCCCGTGTCAGTCCTGAGGCATTTTGCTTGTGTAACTCACAGCCTTGCTGACTCCTACACACACACACACACACACAGGACGGCCAATAACTTATATATTCATACACACAAATACAAATATTTAATGTAAAGTAGAAAGAATAATGTTTTTATATGCCAGAAAAGGAGCGAGAGAGAAAGAGAGAGAGAGACAGAGAGAATTAGACAGAGAAAGAAACAAAGAGAGAGAGACAAAAAGACAGAGTGAGCAAGAGAATGAGAAAGAGAGCGAGAGAATAAGACAGAGAGACAATGAGACAGAGAAAAAAAGAGACAAAGAGACCGAGAGACAGCGAGAAAATAATTGAATTGGACAGAGAGAGAGATAGAGAAAATGAGACGGAGAGAGACAAAGAGACAAAGAGAGAGCGAGAGAATGAGACACAGAGAGAGAGAGAGAAAAAGAGACAGAGAGAGAGAGAGAGAGAGAGAAAGAGACAGAGAGAGAGACAAAGAGAGAGAGGGAAAGAATGAGACAGAGAGAGAGAGCGAGAGAATGAGACAGAAAAAGAAAGAGGCGGCTAGAGCGAGAGAAGGAGAGAGAGTGAGAAAGAAGGAGACAGAATGATTTCTGTAAGCAGATCTACAAATACTGTTACTTAGACACTAAAATGCTTCTGTATATAAATATAAATTGTAAAAGCTGAGCCGAATGAACAACTCCTGAAATCCTTCGTAAAGCGTTATAACACAGTTATAAACACAGAGTCGTGTATGTTAGACGTTAATGAAGCTAAGCAGCTAGCGGACTTGTGGAATTTGAATCTTTCTGCTCTCTGGACATCGATCACTTCCGCTACTTTATAACGTGGCTTCGCTTTGAATCAAACGTTACGTTTTGTTTTTTTGGACACGTCAGCTTTTCTAGCACTTTTGCTAGTTTTGGATCGACGCTGGAGCTGCTGGTCGATGCATCGTCTGCTGCATTAGACGAATCCTGACGTTGTAGCTCACTTTCTCCGAAAGTTTGTTGGCTTTGAACATCTCTGATTTACGCCGCATGAGCAGAGATTTAATTAGATTGGCTTCTGTTGCACCACCAGGGGGTGCTAGAGATTTCATCGGTTTGAAAGCCACCATCCAAGGATTATGAGCATATAGTTACAAATAATAACAAGACGTATCGTTTAATGGATCTGGCGATAAAAATCATCACCAGAAACATCAGTATGGGACGTGAAAGAAGGAGAAGCGTCACAACCCGTCTTTTATTTCTTCTAAGAGAGAGAGAAAGAGAGAGAGAGCGAGAGCAAGAGAGGGCGGTGCTGGTGATGGATCGCGCCCCACACTGAATTAGGGGATTAAAGTGAGGGAGATGGATGTGTTTAGCAAGGATGTGGCCTCAGAGGCACCGGCCTGATAACGGAGGGAGCTGAACGCCTGCCAGAGCGCGGGATGAAGTCTGATCTATGCCCTCATATTTTACGGGCTCTTGATGAGCCTCTGCGAGCGGCCATTAATCAAAGGCTCCACGGCAGAGAGGAAGGAGACAGAGACGGAGGAGAACTTTCTATTCGTCTCTCGCGTTTCCTTCTCACGCCGTCACTCTTCGAGCCGAGAGGTGTTGTGTTCGGAGAGGAGGAGTGTGGCAGCGAATCGGGTCACAGGTAGAGCGGAATGCGGACCAGACCGGAGAGATAACTGCGACTTTATTTACAGTTTATTTGCAGTTTATTTACAGTAGTGACAAAACATAAACTAAACTTGACTAACTTAGCTTAGCTTAGCTTGAATGCTAAACATAAACACCTGACCAAGCAATAAACAAAACAACAAACATGAACTTAACTTCACTTCGATTGACAGACTCAGGACAGCGGTACAGGGTCACAACCGAAATCCACGAAAAGACAATGAGAAACACAAGGACTATAAATACACAAGACTGACCAATCGGAACAAGACACATGGACAAGAGGATCATGTGACAGGAACACATGGGGAATAAAGATCACATGACAAGGAACAAGACAGGAAGTAATCAAAAGGCATGAACAGAAACATGATCAACATGACCTCAAAACATGACATAATATAAACTTAAACAAGAGACAAGATCTGAACAGAAACAGAAACAGGAAACAGGAAACAGGGGAAACAGAAACAGGAAACAGAAACAGGAAACAGGAAACAGAATTATTAGAATCAAACTTTATTCAAAATTTTTAACTGTAATTGATGATTATTTTTTGAATATATTTTGTAAGTGTTAGTCAAGTAATGGTGTGTGTAAAGGAGAGAGAGAGAGAGAGAGAGAGAGAGAGCGAGAGAGGATGGATTGGACGGATTGATCGAGTTCTGTATCGCTCTGCTGTGAGATCATGCACTGAAGCTGATTATTGACATTAGCTCAGTGTGGTTTAACCCCCGCTTCAACGGCACCCTGCCACCCCCCACCACCAGTGCCCCGGACACCCACACACACACCGATAAACACCGATACACTATGTGATATGTTTAAGAACACGCACAGAGTGGAGTTTTCGTTTTTTCCACCAATGAGGACCTGAAAGAGAACATGTAGTCCTGCAATCTCACAGATGACCAGGATTCGGATCCAGATACAGTTTTTCTCAACTTCATCACACACTTTCTCTCTCTCTCTCTTTCTCCCTCTCTCTCTCTCTCTCTCTCTCTCTTTCTCTCTCTCTTTCCCTCTCTCTCTCTCTCTCTCTCTCTCTCTCCCTGTCTCTCTCTCTTCTCTCTCCTCTCTCTCTCTCTCTCTCTCTCTCTTTCCTCTCTCTCTCTCTCTCTCTCTCTTTCTCTCTCTCTCTCTCTCTCTCTCTCTCTCTCTCTCTCTCTCTCTCTCTCTCTCGCTCTCTCTTCTCTCTCTCTCTCTCTCTCTCTCTCTTGCTCTCTCTCTCTCTCTCTCTAACCTCATCAGTTCTCTCTCTTTCTCTCCTCTCTCTCTCTCTCTATCTCTCATCAGTCTTCAATACCTGAGTTTCACTTTTCACTTCAGCACATGAAGTTGGTTATCCAGCTGCCTTCCCCATTCACTTTCTCACTCTATTCTTTCTTTGAGCCCCCTCACAGTGCCCAGTTAACTCACACCAGAATCACACCAGGCCTCTCTTTCTCTCTCTCTCGGTCTGTCGCCCTCTATATAGCTGTCTCTCTTCTCTTTCTCTTTCTCTCTCTCTCTCTCCCCTCTCTCTATCGCTCTCTCTCTTCTCTCTCTCTCTCGAGATTCAAGATTCAAAGGTTGCTTTATTAGCATGACAAATATGTACATTTGTATTGCCAAAGCGCAGCTAAAGGAGAACAGAAACTACAGACATACAGATAAATACTCTCTCTCTCTCTCTCTCTCTCTCTCTCTCTCTCTCTCTCTCTCTGTCTTTCATATGTAGTCTCATTTTTTTGACTAGTAAAGACTCGTTTTCAGATTAATTAATGATGTACCGGGAGACTTGAAGAACAATCACCCTGACACTCGATCACATCCCTCAGCAGTGAACTAAATATTCAACACCACCTTATCAAAAACCCTTTTTTGGTGTAGTAATGAGACGACATTTTCGCAAAAAAACCCCCCCCAAAAAACAGGTTGGAATCTTGCATGTTTGTTGCACGTGTTCAAGTTAGACGATATTTAAAAGCGGCGCTAATTAATGAAGTCCTGTTTCGTCTCTGATTGGTTCCTCATCACCGGCTTGTTGTTTCTTTTGAGTTGGACGGAAAATCTTTTAGGAGGAAAATCGAGTTTTTATCACATGGAAGACGTCTCTCAGACAGAAACCATGGGGTGGAATTTTAAAAAGGGATTTTTTTTGTTGTTGTGTCTTTCATACTGAGGGGTCTTATACACTTCAATACTGTATAGAACCCCCATGATCCCGCGGTAGGGACGACGCATCATATTCCAAAATGGCCGAAAGCAGCGCCTAAAGGACAAAAACATTATTCAATGTAGGTAAATTTCACTTATTTATTATCATCCAAAGTTTAAACATTATCACACTTTAAATTCATGCTGCTGTTACGTCATGTGACCGTATCAACATGGCGGATGTAGAACTTCCCTATTTTAACTATACTTTATAGAACAGAGTGCAGACTAACTCTAATGTATTACAGAATTCATTAGGATGAGATTCCGGATAGAACATTATTCCAGACTCCGCCTCTGTTCTGTCATTGGCTCGTTACCTAATTCCGTAAAATCTCATTTGCATAATTATTTTTCTTTTTATTATTATTATTTAACTGTTCTTTAACTGTTCTAAACTGAGCAGAATTACTGGCCTTGCTTACAGGCCCAGGAGAAGCAGCTCGTCAGTGGTGGAATTTGATCACATGATCTTCCGGTCAGTCATGTTTAAACTGCCTCTGACTTTTACAGAACTGAAAACTGCTGTTCATTTTTCATGTCGCTAAAGTTTGCACACGTTACTTTTACTTCAAATTACTTTTCCTCAACCTGCTGTTCAGCCGAGCGATCAAAGCCCCGAGGAACGGAAGCTCGGATCTCATCTGGATCAGCGGGAAACACTGAACGTTTTTAGATCTTCAACCAGTTTCATCCTCCTTCTCCTTGTTTAACCCCCTACCCACCCCCCAAAAAATCCTTTTTTACTAAACATGTCATGTCAAAACAGCTACAGTCAGTGGTTTTCAGTCAGGTCCTGGTCTGCTGCCTAAACACTGACCTACATATACAACCTAAATTCTAATATTTGTTCTATTAAATTGTATTAATTTATTCCCAACAGTTTATTATATCATTATATTAAGATTCTTGAAAGTATGTGAGGTTTACGAGAATTTTACATCAGGCACTTGAAATGAAACAAAGGTAAAACAGAAATGTGATTGGTTGCTTTACCTGTCAGTCATTCGTCCTTTTGGGTGGGACTTAGCCATTCCAAACAGGCAAGAAACTTCCTAGACCTTCGGTCAGCAGTGTGAATTTCTGGTTACACGAGAATATAAAACTCTAGAATTATTATTATTATTATTATTTATTTTTCTTTGGTCAAAACTCGAGCATCGTTTTATTATTCTTATTTTTTTTTTTTTCATCAAAACCTAAATTTGGATTTTTATTTTTGCGAGCTTGATCCTGTTGCGAACACTGAGGAATCTGAGGCAGCTTAAGTACTCTGACACTGATTTCTCTGTTTGTCACAAACAAGTTTCTGTGCCAAGCATGTTTCTGGGCACTAATACAATGTCTGCCATCAGGACGTAACATAAGGAACCAACAAACACCGAGAAACAAACTCTCGCAGATGGTCCTTCAGCCAGACTCATCCAGTCACGCCTCCAAGCTGAAGATCTGCAAAGATAACACACTTCCGCCGTTTTCTTTTCCTTTCCTCCTTTAGCTTGTCTCTCACATGCGTACCCACACCCACACCCACACACACACACACACACCATCCACTGAAATTCTTCTGTATTGGCTTTAATAGTCTTGCGGGGTCTTAGAATGAAAATCAGTTTTCATTTGATTTCATCATGGTCTGGATTCGGCAATCCGACGTTGGATCTGTGATGTCTGTGTGAAACTGCAGAAAATTAGTAGTGAAAAGGCTTCTATAGTTCAGACACATGGAGACGAAAGAGACGTGGACAGATTCCGGGTCAGGACTAAATTCCAGACAATTCCTTTTGACAATTTTTGGCATGAGGATTAAATGGTATTTTATCTACAGTGTCTGTTAAATAAGAGAGCATAAGATAACAAATGAAGCCTTATGAAGGATAAAAGTCCTCATTTAATTTAATCCTTATACAATGCGATAGTTTGCTAATGTAATTAATCAGCTACCACTTCCATTACTGAGCTACCACTTCTATCACTGAGCCACCACTTTAACCCCTGAGCTACCACTTTAACCCCTAAGCTACCGCTTCTATCACTGAGCCACCACTTTACCCCCTGAGCTACCACTTTAACCCCTAAGCTACCGCTTCTATCATTGAGCCACCACTTTAACCCCTGAGCTACCACTTTAACCACTGAGCTACCAATTTAACACCTCAGCTACCACTTTAATCCCTGAGCTACCACTTCTAACACTTACATCACTGAGCTACCACTTCTACCCCTGTGCTCCCACTTCTACCACTTCTATCACTGAGCTACCAGGTCCAGTACTAGGCTACCACTAAACTACCACTTGAACTATTAATTATAAATGAAACGAACTTTCTAACCAATGAGAAATTAGACTGATTATTTTCCCCTTCATGCTGACGGATTAACAGAGAGGAAGTTTCCTGCCCACAGCTCGAGGTCATTATTCAGTCAACAGTGGAGCAATTAGGACATTTTGACACCTGCCAAGGTAAATGGAGTGACCTGAACAGATGAGAGTGACACGCGTTTCTAATGGGTTCAGACGTTCAGCTCGGAGCCATCACACCTCCACCAGGACACACGACATGGCTATTGTGGAGAAAAAGCGAGGCTAATTTCTCCCGTTCGAGTCTCCTGACCTTTGACGTGGCATGTGAAGAAGATCTTTTGAAGCTTTGTGAACAAACACTCGTTCCTGTCTACGGGTTCCGTTCCGGGATTTTATTTTATAGATAATTTTTGCATGCTCACTTCTTTTTCTCTCGATTTATCCAGAAAGTGCTGACGATTGTTGGCGAGCTCACACACAGCCGTGAACAATAGCTTGTTAATTAGGGGCTTGAGGATCATAAAAGTTTGGATCGTGGTGAATAAAGAGTCCAAAATTACCGCAGTGTTCCGTCAACTACACAGTGGAACCTCTGACTAACGAGTGTCCTAACTAACGGGTTTTTCGGGATACGAGTCGTCTCTCGGCCGATTTTCTTTTTGCTCTGTGTTGCAAGCTAAAATTCAAGTTACGAGGCAGCTTTGGACACCCAACTGCTAGTTACCCCTGAGCTACACTTTAACCCCCGCTAGTTAGCGTAGCGAACGCCACAGTGAACGCCGTAACATCCGCCCAGAATCCCGTGTTCGATAGCTAGTCAGACATGCGCATTAGCTACAGGGTCCTTAAGTAAGGCCCTTAAGCCATGTATAAAGGTGATGTATGTCAGTCGATCTGCATAAGAACGTCAGAAAAAATGGCAGAAATGTAAATATAAATAATTTCCGTATTAAAAGTTTGTTGCCTATTTAGGAAAAAACACAAATCAAAAGCAGTGCTGCAGGTTCGAAATTTAATGAGCTCATTTGCATATAAACTCATTGCACAGAATACACGAAATAACGAGAAGTAAAAAAGATCAAAACCTCTCAATATTGGAATTTTTTTTTTCTTTTCTGAAGTTTCGTACAGATGGCAAAAAAAAATAGACCAGCTTCTCCTCTCATAAAAGCAAACTGCCTGAAAAACTGGAAATTGTCTAGGAGAGTGCAATTACTGAACCCACTTCAAGTCCTTCTTCTAAAAAAGGGTTTTATTTCTCTGCTTCTTGTCCTTTATTCTGTTTTTTTTTTCACTCTACTCCATTATTTCCTTTGTCGCCGCTCGTCTGCTGTGTGGCGTCTCCTGAATTCCACGCTGATCAACCGTTATGAAAATGGAAGATAAGGACCCTGCTAACTCTCGAGACGGATCCTACACGACTGCAGTAGTTTGCGGTTATGTAAACTTCCCACACTGTGTGTGTTTTTACACAATTACGGCTCTCGGAAAAGGGAAGCGTATGAAAACCCTGGGTTTTTTTTCCCTCAGTGTTTTGTGCGTCTCTGTCACTCAGGTGTGTTTCGAGTGGTGTTTTCCTGAGAAGTGGCACAGAAGCGTTGTTTATAGTTCACCATTTGTTAGCATGGAGTGGAAAACAAACTAAAGCAGAGAAAATCCACAGAACAATAATAATCGATAGTAAGATTATATTTATAGCGATATGTAGGTTTTATCCGTTTATTAGTACATTTATTGCTGTTAGTTTTTGTTCATTGGCCATCACATTGAAGGAGGCGGGGCTAACATTTCTGTCAAACTTACTAAAAAGGGGCATGGCCTTTCTGTCTGATGTCAGCCCTAATATTATCTGGAGGTCCTAAAGTAAGAGGGGTGTGACCTGTCATTCATAGTAAAGAAGGTGTGGTCTGATTGGCTGTTATTTATGGTTAAAGGAATGTGGCCTTATTGGCTTTTATTGTAAAAGGGGGTGGCCATTAATTATTGTAAAGGAAGCGTGGCCTGATTCGATGTTGAGCATAGTAAAAGAGGTGTGGCTCGACTGGCTTTTAATCAGTGTAAAAGGGGTGTGGCCTGATTTGCTGTTATTCATAGTATAAGAGATGTGGTCTGATTAGCTGTTAATCATTGTAAAGGAGGTGTGGCCTGATGGGCTTTTATTGTAAAGGGGTGTGGCCTGATCGGGTATTAATAATTTTACAGAGGTTGTGGTCTGATTGGATGTTTTTCATAGTAAAAGGTGTGTGGCTTGATTGGATATTAATCATTGTAAAGGAGGTGTGGCCTGATTGGATGTTATGCCTAGTAAAAGGGGTGTGGTCTGATTGGCTGTTAATTATTGTAAAGGAGGTGTGGCCTGATTAGCTATATGCCATAGTAAAGTGGGTGTGGCATGTGTGACTGTTATAGTAAAATGAGATTAAATAAAAATCTTACCCTAATCCTTACCCTTACATTTATTATGAATGTTACATTAAAAGAGGCGTGGTCTATGCTCACTGTGTTTGTCTATAACACTAAAGAAGTTGTGTTCATCTGTTAGTCCTAGAAAAGAGGTTGTGGCTTATAGGACAAAGCCAGAAAGGAAAAAGAGGTGTGGTCTCTGTGAAGAGGCGTGGCCTCAATATCAATGACTGACAGGGATGGAAAATCTGATCCACATGCTGGGGCATTTTCAAATTCAAAAAAATGTGATTTTATTAGATTTTATGTAAAATGGAGGAATTTAAAGGGTCATAATCCTCCTGAGGCTCGAACTCCATGGAACTCCCTTCACTACACGCTTTCAGTTAATTAGCCCAGAAATCACTTCCTGTCAGTAAGACAGCAGTAAAGATACCTGGCCTCAGTGGGGAATCACACAGACAGTTGAGTAATGAAGGCCTCCATTTAAGTTCTGATTCAAATAAATTATGCTTTTCACCTTCGCTAATACGCCACCACTCATTTTATCCTGTCTGCAGAGAAAGATTGATTCTCACTGAGATAAGCTCAATCTCAGAACCAAGTCCAGGACGTATGGATTTAGCACAGAACCTTTGATCGTGGCAGTCTTAAACCTTAACCACTGAGCAACTTTATTAGATGCACTTTTTTATGGAAACCTTCCTTGTGTAACCGTAACAGTAGAGGAGGCGTGAGTACCTGTAACAGTAACGGAGGCGTGGCCTGTGTGCCTGTAACAGTAACGGAGGCGTGGCCTGTGTGCCTGTAACAGTAACAGAGGCGTGGTCTGTGTACCTGTAACAGTAAAGGAGGCGTGGTCTGTGTACCTGTGACAGTAAAGGAGGTGTGGCCTGTGTGCCTGTAACAGTAATGGAGGCGTGGCCTGTGTGCCTGTAACAGTAAAGGAGGCGTGGCCTGTGTAATAATTTACAGATTTTTTCAGTTTGCTGCATGTGTGTATGTTTTCCGACGACGTTTGTTTGAGTTCAATTCCTCGGCTGTCAAACAGGCGACAACGATAAAGAGGATCGAATCCGATGAAACTCTTTCCAACGGAGCCGATCAGTTTCTGATACTAGCTACAGCAAAAGAACGTTTATTTTGTGTTAGCTTGCTAAAAACGATGCTAGCCAGCTAATTAGCAGTTAAATTGGTTAAATATTAAAAAAAAAAATAGAGAAAGTGAAACTTTTTGATGTTTCTTACATTTTCGAGCATTTCTAGGTTTTATCACGATACGCAATAAAAACCTAACACTTTAAAAAAAAATGCAATGATTTCTTGAAACTCACTTCATTTATTATTCATCGCATTAATATTCAGCAGGCTCACATCCTGGGTTTAAACTGAAACAAAAAAAGCATCCAGAGGAAAATATAACAAGAAAATCTATTGCGATATAAATGTGAGATGCGAAACGCGTCACGCCAGTTTGATTTATTTTAATTAAATTGCGGCGACTCCGGACACCCCTCAGAGCGTCGTAGCTCCCCCTCCGCTGAGGAATCAGCTCATATATTCTTTCTCTCTCTCTTTTGTTTTACTTTTTTTATAAGCTTTTCTTTCTTTATGTACTCTCTTCTTTTCTGAGACTCGGAGGTGCAGCATGCTTTTAATACAGTACTTTTATTCTCACCGTGACGCAGCCTCTCTGAAAGGTGTTGCTAAGGGACAACTTCACTTTCAAGGCCTTTGTGTGTAGGAGACGTGGGTTATCAAAGGATTCGGATCGCGACCGGTCGGGACCGGTCATGTGCTTGCTGTGTATGTTGCAAAAGAACTTGGCACGTGACCGCTAGTAATTCTGTAAACGCAAGAATTCTTTCATAAATACAGTCTGGTGTATAATACAAAATTCCTCAGCAGTTGTTTGCACAGATTCCCAACGGAGACCAAAGTCTTGGTTCATCTCAAGGTTCCTTCAGCTTTAGCGTCAGTGCTCGATATATTTATAATAATAATATAACTATATATATTATATGAAAATATATTTCAGAAATCAAACATTCAGAAACTAGAAATGCCGCTCTCTATTCAACGGCTATAATTTGAATTAAAATTTAATGAGGCTTGGGCTGTGAACCTGTCAAATTTAGTTAGAAGGGGGTGGCCTGTGTACAAGTTAGTTTTAGCGAGGAGGCGTTAAGGATGTGTGGCCTGTATATCTGTTGAATTACGTAAAGAAGGTGTGGCCTGTACATCTGCTGCGTTCTGGATGTTTTGGAGTGGAAGAACTCTCATGTCCTGTACAGAGTCCTGATTCTGACTCAACCCCTTTAAAATGAACACCTTTGGGATGAACTGGAACCCCAACTGAACCCCAGACCTCCTCACCTCAACATTAGTGTCTGATCTCATGAATACTATTGGACCTGACTGATCAAATCCACACAGTCACATGACCCAATCTAATGGAAATACCTGTACAGCATCCTTTGAACCTGAGCTCCTGGTTTTGTCACAAAGGTAAACACGGTCCTGGAGTCGATCCTATCTGGATGGCATGAGTGAGGGAACTGGACCACCGCCTAGATCTTGGGCACAGATCTAATTTTCTTGATCAATTTTTCTTTCTCATCAGCTAGAAAGAGCAAACCAGCGCATGACTCTTACCTGCCTTCACTCGTCTCTTTTTTTTGTCTTTATCGTCGTTTTCGCAGTACAGCTGCCGTCCTCCAACAGTGGATCTGATATCATCAGGGCAAAGATGATCTCGATCAGCTCCTCTGTATGATAATGAGGAACTCTGCGGATGATTGAACGATAGCGTGTGAAGATAAGCTCCAGGTGACCGCTCTGAAAACTTTTCAGCAAAAAAACCCAGCATGCTAATTTAAAGTAGCCTAGCAACCTGCCAAGATTGGGTTCGAATGTGAGTGAGGAGTAATTTGAGTTTTCTTTAGCAAACAGACCGATTTTAGCTAAAAGTTCTAACAGTAAATTAATGTAACTGTCAAATCTGTTTGGCAAACTAGCGTTCTGTTAAAACCGCTAACTAAATTTGAAAGCTAGCAAGATTTTAAGTCTTAAAGTTTAGCAAAATTTGAACGCTTGAAGAAAATCATATTTATCAGTCTGTCTGTCTGTCGTTCTAATTCATTATTTAAAAAAAAAATCACCCTCATTTTAGTGTGTGATCTCATCTCATCTCATCTTCATCCTCACAGTCATAGAAAAAATGTCACACAGATTTTCTTCTTAAAAATAAAATTTGATAGAATCTGAAAATGATGCTCGTCTCGTCTCTGTGCAGTGTTTGGGTTTGGATAGAACCGACGGGAAGATCGCTTCAAAATATAGTTCCTAAGCAACAATGTCGTACTGTAACCTTTGCTTTTTATTTCAAAGAAATAATTATATAAATGAAAAACATTAACAGCGCCGTTATTAAATCGTCCTTGTTTCAAGAAAAGTTTTGATCAGGAAAACAAACAGGAGACAAATCATTATTATAAAAATTATTCCTACAATCCGTTCTATACTGATATGTTAATAACGTTTATCAATTGAAGCAAATAAAATAAGTCTATGATGCAACACACTGGTGGGCGGTGCATTTGGTAGCTGGTCCTTCGGTGTGGATTTACCCGACTGATACACCTCTTAATACCCCTACTATCACATCCCAATTATAATCTTAATCTTTGCTTAAAGAAAAGTCTTATACAACAGTCAATAATATTAACCAATGATCAATCTGCCACTGATAATATAGTGTAAGTCACACGGGCAGCGCTACTGATTCTGAATCTTAAACAGTATGCCACAAGGTGGAGCTATATATCGCTGGATCCAATTGTAAAAAAAAAATTAAATATCAGGGATAATATCGTTAAAACCGATTATCGGTCAATCTTTACTCTGAACCTCATGGATCTAAAAATTGTGAATAACTTACAAAAAATACAGAAAGATTACAACGTTAAGAAATGTTTCAGAAATGTTTCATAACTAAAAGTGATTTTAAAGCTTATATTTGTTTTCTTTGATCTCTTCAACAAGCACTAAAATAAATATTAAAAATTTATATTAATCTATGTTTTTACAACTAATACTCAGACTTTTGGCACCTTAATGTTACACACACCGCTCAGCAGGTTGAGTTTAATATTGGTGTTTAAATTGATTTTTATTTTTACTATCATGTTTAAAGAGCGTCAGTCTTTAATTCATTTTTATTGGTTTTGCACTTTTAACAACAGACTTTGTCCTAAAGCAGCTTTACACAGACTGCAGTAACAGTGAGAAAGTGTACGTTTGTCCCTAATGAGCAGCCTGGAGAAAACTCCCTGAGGTGAAGTAGGAAGAAATCTTGAGAGGAACCAGACTCAACAGGGAACCCATCCTCATCTGGGGGACACCACATGTCTGTTAATTACAGCATATTGTAATTCTGACCAAATGAGATGTAAACTGTAGCCTTGGGTCAGCGGAGTAGAGTGAGTCCCAGTCCATCCTCGAAATCGAGAAAAGGGGCAGGAACCTGGTCACTGGAACTTCAGGGGCAGATTAGCCCATGAGAGACATTGATTTTGATTATTAAGATTATTGTTGTGTAAGATTTAAGGACACATTGTGTAGTTTGGGGACTACGGCAAGACTACCTATGGCAGCATAACCAGAAGGGACCCAGAACGTGACACAGACATGACGGATCTCAGGGATAAAACCCGGCCTGTCACACCACAAACCTGAGTGAACGTGAAGAAGGGGGAACGACAGCATACAAATATCCCCGTTTACCAAACACTCCAATCCGTCATCCCTCCATTTTTGCTCCTTTAACTAAGAAAAACTAAAAGATCTGCCCTTTACTGTCGCCTTCATTATTTGATGGACCTGCTGCAGTGGATCAGACTCCTGACTTTAGAACGTATGGCTGATATCTGATCTCTGCTTCTAAGATGACTGTCAAGCGGCTGGAATTTACACAAAGGCAGTCTTTTATATATATATTTTTAAATGATCAGCTAATTATCGTCCTTTATCATATGAATAGTTGCTGTGGCGATGTTGCCATGGTGATTTTTTTCCTCCTCAAAAAAGCAACACATTCGAAGCACCCTGCTAGAGTAGATTCTTAATCTTTAAATGTGTTATAATCGAAAGAACCGTTACAATAAAGACCTAAAGGGATAAAGGTAAAAAAAATCGATGTGTTTTAGAATTAACAGGCAACCGAAAACCAGCTTTATTTACCCCAGACGCCACAACAGCGCACGATTTCCCTCTGTAAGTTAAAAGTTATGTTACCACTTTCCGATTCAAGTGTGTAAGAGCGATTCTTGACCTCGACTTGAGTGTGTGTGAAAAGCTCGGCGTGATGGAAAAGCGCCTGCAGGGCGAGAGGCAATTAAAAATTCTGGCCCTCGACTCGATTCATGTGCAGGAGATCCTTTAGAGGCAGAGGATCAGCCGCAGTTCAGCACAGGGTCACAACTGCATTTGAAAAAATATGTTTGCGAGCCCTGGATCATATATAAGAACTTTAGACGATGTCACAGGTACGCCTACCTGATAATGGGCGGAGTCACAAAGTTACACCGATATGGCCATGTGACATATCAAAACACTTAGGACATTGAGAGAAACTGTGTGACCGGTATTATAGTGACATCATGTCACCAATGCTAAACCCAATAAAGGCGAAGTTACTATAGAAAAAAAAATTGAAATGATGGTGATGATGATGATGATGATGAAAGTGATGTTAGACAGTAATGATGGTGATGTTGATAATGATGATGGTGATGATGATGTTGATGATGAAAATGATGACAGTGGTGATGATGTCATGACGATAGTGAAGATAATGATGGTGATGATGATGATGATGATGATGATGGTGATGATGGTGATGATATTGATGATGATGATGATGGTGATGATGGTGATGATATTGATCATAGTGATAATGATGAAGATTATAAGAGATAGTGAAGATGATGATGATGATGATGATGATTATGATAGTGCTGATGAAGATGATGATGGTGATGGTTTTGATGTTTTTTTGTCATCATTACAATGAACATCACCATCATTACATTGAACATCACCTTCATCATCATCATTACATTGAACATCACCTTCATCATCATTGAATGATGACGATGGTAATGATGATAATGATAATTATTTGAAGGTCCTTCGCTTTTAAACACACGTGTTTTTTTTAATCCTGAAATAAACGTGGGTTAAAATACAGACTAAAGAAAACGTGTTTTGAAATTTAATTTCCACTTAAAAGTTTTTAATAATTTTCCTTCTAGTTTTTTTTGCTTTGCTTCTAAAATTTTTATCAGTTTTAAACTTTGTATTTAAGAACTTTGATTGTACAAAGGCTAAAATAGCTTCCCGTCCTCTGAGAGACTGATGGGGTTCCTAATGAAACCAATTAATAACAGCAATAACAATAATAATAACAATAATAATAATAATGTTAATAATAATAATAATTCCGCTTTTGTTTTAGATCGTGTTGTGCTTTATTGCTGTAATTATTGTAGTGTGTAACATTCGCTCCTCGTGCCATCATTAGGGTCTCCTTTCATCTCCTGAGTAGAAGACCATTAAAACCACCACTGTACACGACCTACAGCTTCAAACCTTTCAGCTATTTTAATTAAATGCAGTGTTTTTATTTTTACTCAAGGATAAATTTAATAAAATAGGGTGAAAATTTCAATAGAATTTTTTTAGTTAAAGAAACAGAATTGGAATCATTACTACACCATCATCTTCTTCTTTCTCTTTTTATTCTACTTCTAATGCATAGTGTAGAATTAGTATCATAATGAAGTAGACTCTCTCCAGCGAGGAGTTGATTGGTGTTGGGTTTCCATAGCAACACACGCTCCTCACTACTCTCGGGCTGAATGCCATTCCATGCAAGACGTGCTGTTGAATCTGGAAAAGCGTAAATGTTACTACGCTTTAATAAACCGGATCGAATTCATCTAATACAAAAATAAAAAAAAAAACAAGACAAGATCTCTCTCTCTCTCTCTCTCTCTCTCTCTCTCTCTCTCTCTCTCTCTCTCCCAACCTGTGTCAGCTTTTCCACTTTTTCCACAAAGCTTCATTCCAGTTAAAGAAATCACTCCTGATTTTGAACCCAGCGTGCTCTAATTAGCCGGAATAACGGTCGTGCAGGTGTGAGGTGTCAATACGTGATGCTGTCGTCGTGGCAACATTTACACGTCTGATGTTTAGAGGAACGTACAGGATCTATACAGTAAACATCTTTAAAGGATGAAGAAGGAGAGGAGAATAATTTAGAGGAGAATAATAAAGGTGTGTGTAGTGAGAGTGTGTGAGTTCGACAGGTGAAGCAGCGAGTGTGGATCACCGCAAGAATAAACAGCGACTCAAAATCTCTGAGAGGAAAGCAAAAACAAAAGTTTTTGATATTTTGATATTAACCTGTTTTTTTTTGTTTTTTTACTGCAAAGCCTTTTTTTAATTGCTTCATTCATTCATTCATTCATTCATTTATCTTCTATACCTGCTTATTCCCTAATTCGGGGTCACAGGGTTCTGCTGGAGTCTATCCCAGCCGTCTCTGAAAGGGTGAAAGGCAGGAGGGGGACACCCTGGACAGGTCGCCAGTCCATCACAGGGCCCCACACACACACACACACACACACACACACACACACACACTCATTGCTATGGGCAATTTAGAATCACCAATTAACCTATACATACATGTTCTTTGAACTGTGGGAGAAAACCGGAGAACCCGGAGTAACACAAAAAATTATTTCAGGAAATTCTGGTGATGATGATGCTGATGTTTATGGTGATTATGATGATGGTGATGATGAGGATGTAAATGATGATGATGATGATGGTGAGGATGATAAGGATGATGATGGTTAAGATGGTGGTGGTAATGATGATGATGATGATGGTGATGAAATTTGGACACCTGGAATAGAACAAATCCAAGAGCGGACTAATTTTAATTTCCAAAAAAACTCAAATCAAAAACTACACCTTTGGGAAGTTGTGGTTGTGGTAGACACACTAATACGCTGCAGCAGTGGAGTGGAGACGGTGTAAACTTTCCACTGGACATTATCTTCAAAACGACATCTGATGGAACCTGGACGGTGATCCAATTTCATGCGTCAGCGAAAGAAAGCAGAAATGAAAAGAATTCAGACTGGGCTCACGGCACGCACTCGGATCTCAGACCTCGCTGTCAGGAACAAAACCTTCTCCAGTAATTGAATCCAAGTCATAAGTGACCTTTCGAATTGCCATTTACTTTATATTTGGCTTCAGAATTGAACCTTCATTTTCTTCAGTCGAGAAACAGAAACTCGGACTGGGTTCGGACTGGATGTCATGACGCCTCGTCTGCCAAGTTAAAGAGTTAATTTAAAGCTTTGTTTTATTTCATACGAGATCTGGATCCTGATTGGTCAGAAGGCTCTGATTAGACACACATCCAGCTTTAAATAGAGAGGGTTAGTTTCGTATTGTAATGAAGACATTTCCAGTGTGGACACGCCTCTTTACCATACGGACTGGAAGCTATCGATATTCGACTTTTGTGAAGACGGATTTTAGTGCACAGGAAACACTTTAGTCGCTGTGCGTGTTTGAAGAAAAAAGAAAAAAATATTTGTTCCTTTTTATTGTTTTTTTTTGTTTGAGAAAAATTAATTTCATTTTATAATATTTGAAAGAGAAATAGAGTGAATGTGTGTGTGTAAGAGACAAAGACAGAGAAAGGGTCCGAATCCCTGCCCGTGGAATGTTAAAGACTGGACCTGCTCGGAAAGTCGTAATCCTAAAAAGCTCATTTTTTACATTTTTTTCAATACGTCCTCACCTTCTAGCAGAACCTCGAGGGAAAAAGCCCAAAACCCTCTGCAATCCAGAGGACACCGAGGAACACGAGCGGAATGAAAAAAAGCACTAAAATAAAAAAAAAAAAAAAAAAAAAAAAAAAAAAAAAAAAAAAATCCTGAAAGCAGACAAGGACGAATATGCTTTCAATCAGGTAAAGGTCTAATTCAAGGAAAAAAGAGCGGGAGCGAGAAGCTGCTGGAGGGAAAGCATGACCATTAATTCGCTCTTCCTGGAAAAGATAAATCTGACCAAACAGGAAGGCAAAGCTATTTTAACTGAAGTGTTTTTCCAAGAAAAAATATTTAATAAACTTTAATAATAAGTTTGAAGTGAAGTGGTGGCTCATGGTTAAGGTGTTGGTCTACCAACCGGAAGATTGTTGATTCGATTTCCAGCTCCGCCAAGCCACCGCCGCTGGGTCCCTGCGCAAGTCCCTAACCCCCAGTTGCTCGGTTGTATAAATGAGATAAATGTAAGTCACTCTCGATAAGGGGGCATCTACCAAATGCTGTAAATGTAAATGTAAATGTGTTAGTAAAGTCGATCATTTTCCCGATTTTTAGTCAAATCAGATTTATTAAATCAAAAACGTAACAAGATCGAAAAATAAAACAAAACCCAAAAAAGCGCCGTTCTTCCTAAACTTCTGGAAATCTGCCACTTCCTATTGTGGACTATTCCAAACGGAGGTTTTCATGGGGGTAAAATGAAGTTTTAATCTTAACAGATTTAATGCTTAACGTAAAATTATAAACATTTTTTTAATTATTTCAAAAGGAATTTCTTTCTATATTTAATTTGAGAAATTGAAATGGCAGATTGGTGGTGCTGAGAATTGATCCCATGATCTAAGATACCACTTCCACCAATGACCTACCACTTAGATACAGTATTATTGATTAGGGGCCCAGCGGTGGCAGCAGTGGCAGCTTTGGTGGTGCTGGTAATTAAACCCACAAAGACTGACCAGAAGCCTTTTTTATATATATATATATATATATATCACAAAAAAAATAAAAAAAAACATCACTTTAGCACAATTTCCATGGAAACTAAGCTGTGTGTATATATATATATATATATATATATATCTACAGTCTTATGCAAAGGTTTAGGCACCCCCTTGATAAATAACAGATTTTGGCGAATTTCTAATTGAAAAGTTAACACAGTCTCCCTTGGAAATGTAAAAAATGCACAATATTTTCAGCAAACATTGAGGCATAGTTACTTTTTATGCCATAAATTGAACAAAAATAAAAAAAATAAAAACATTTTTATGGCACTGTGCAAAAGTTTGGGCACCCTAAGAGTTCCAAATCCACTATGGAATACCTCAAGAGACGCAAGCTGAAGGTTTTGGAATGGCCATCACAGTCCCCTGATTCAAACATCATTGAAAATTTGTGGGTAGATCTTAAAGGAGCTGTGCGTGCAAGACGACCAAAGAATATTACAGAACTAGAAGCCTTTTAGCAAGGAAGAATGGGCGAAAATCCCACAGTGCCATAAAAATGTTTTTATTTTTTATTTTTGTTCAATTTATGGCATAAAAAGTAACTATGCATCAGTGTTTGCTGAAAACATTGTGCATTTTATTCCATTTCCAAGAGAGACTGTGTGTTAACATCTTTTCAATTAGAAAATCACCAAAATCTGTTATTTATCAAGGGGTGCCTAAACTTTTGCATAATACTATATATATATATATATGGATTTGGTACCTGGTTCTTCAGTGGGGACTTAATATTAATTAATTTAGTTAATATTAGATGATTTTATTAATATTAGAATTGTAACTGAAGGTCAGTGATTCTGACAGTGTTTAGACAGCAGAGAAGGACTGACTGACCCGCACTGACCAACACTGTATAAATATATAAAAAATGATAAGCGTCTCTGGCTAATCTGTCTTGCTAGTCGTTCACTTCTCTGCTAGCAGCACGCGGCCCTTGCGGACGTGTGTAATAAAGCGATAAGTTATCCGACGTCCTTGTTTATTCTGGTCGATTTTCTTTTCAAGTCGTTGCAGACGAAGCCGTCCTGCCTAAACGGTTCCGGCATTAATTACCGCAGGGAGTTTTAAACGAGCCAATCATCTGAAGTCGCTTATTGTTTCTGTTTGTTTCCACAAACAATGGAGAACAAAGAACAAAACCGCAAACAAAAGACGTCTGGAATAATCGCCACACTCCGGAAATGCTTACGGACGCCGTTCCAAAGCTGCCAGAGGGGAAGATAGAGGTCAAAATCATTCTTACAGTGTGTGTGTGTGTGTGTGTGTGTAAATTCATTTTAATCAGCACCGAAGTAATTACAACTGCTCTTTAATCCTCAACAACAATTTGGCGAACACTTTTCCTTTCTTACTAAGCAAACGGTATCACTCCGACATGCAGGGGACACACTTTACACCGCAATATAGTGCCACACACACACACACACACACACACACACACACAGACACTCTACACCACAATATAGAGAGACACACACAGCATCCTAAATTACACCACAGTGCTGCGGACTGACAACTTTTTTTTAGCCTGTGATGTGCAGCGGACCTTGAAATAGGGAGAGAGAGAGAGAGAGAGAGAGAGAGAGAGAGAGAGAGAGAGAGAGAGAGAGATACAGCCGGACAGACAGACCAGACAGACAGATAGATAGATAGATAGATAGATAGATAGATAGACAGACAGACAGACAGACAGATAGATAGATAGATAGATAGACAGACAGACAGACAGATAGATAGATAGATAGATAGATAGATAGATAGATAGACAGATAGATAGACAGATAGATGCGAATCAAACTTTAAAGTTCTGCACTATTTACAAATTATTTAAACACAGGGAAATAGAGGGAGAGAGGGAGAAAAAAGAGAAAGAAAGAAAGAAAGAGAGAGAGAGAGAGAGAGAGAGAGAGAAAATGCACTTGCTTTTTCACCTACAACTTATTTAAGCACTGAAGTATGCAAATGCAATTCGCCCTAAGCACCTCTCTGTACACACACACACACACACACACTGTCTCTCTCTCTCTCTCTCTCTCTCTCTCTCTCTCTTTCTCTCATTTTAATCTCTTTACTGGATGTGGGTTTTCGGCGTGAGGCCCCATGGCGTCTCTCTGTTCAGCGGCTCTTCGGTTTAAGCGCTGATGCCGAATGACATCACGACCTTGAATCTCCACAAACAGGAAGAGAGATCGAGACTTTTACACAAACTTTTAATCACAACAGCCACTAACAATATTTACAACAAACACACACACACACACACACAGATACACACACCACTTCCTGTATTCTATTTCACTCAAATCAATTCCTAAACTGTGACGCCTTTTAAAGTCTTTTTCTGATTGATTCATTTTGATTCAGGTTATGGTATGAATCATGTCTGATTCAGATTTAAGAAAAGTGATTGACTCAATGGATCGATTTAGTGAATTGACTCAGTTGATTCGCTGAACAGAAAAGGAGCGAAACTTGATGATCCATGTATCATGTGGATTCCATATTTTTTCTTTTTCTTTCTTTTTCTTTTTCTAATTTTCTTTCTTTCTTTCTTTCTACTTCCTTCCTTCATTACCTTCCTCCCTCCTGTCCTTCCTTCTGTCTATTTTTCTGTGAAGGCATCTGCACCTCTGGAAGTTCCTGTCTTGTTCTTTAGTGAAGCAGCTCTGCTTGACCTGCGGTTCGGACGGCTTTGTGCAGCGAGTTTGAAGCTGCGGTCCGACTCACTGACGCTCGACACTGACAGCTATCGACTTTCCCGTCACTGAAGCCGCCTCACGTCTCTGATCTGTCCTTCTGATTGCTGCAGTAATCACAGCAGACACCAGAGAAATGTCACAGCCTCCAGCTCCGGCTGAACAACCGCTTTATTCTTATTCTTATTATTTATTATTCTTTTCTTTGTATATTTTAGCTTCAGAGTTACATGGCACAATTTAGCGTTATTAGAGGAGGCAGAGGTTTAAGGGCCCTGCTTAAGGGCCCAACGGTGGCAGCTTGTGAATGATGGGGCTTGGATCACATGGTCCATAACTGGTTTCAATAGTAACATCGCATGGAAGGTAAAACATTATAGGAAATGGGTTCACACTTTCTTGCTAACATCACAAGCAGCCATTTTGTTTTTCTTTTGTTGCTGCCATAAAGGAAGTGAGATCAGAGTACGTAAGTTCTGTAAAGGGTTAAAAAGTTTAAGAAAAACTGAACCCTCCATGATAATATCCTCAGTATATAAGTGTTCGGATTTGTTCATATAGCATGTTTCGCTAGGTATGATAATAACGCTACATTACTAACATTTTAAAATTCTCAATTTTTATCAACTAAAACGAAAGTTTCTTTAAGTTCATCCTAAAGGTTGGCTAACATAAATTCGTTTATATAATATTTTTTAAAATCAATATGTTCATGGACTTGTATCTAAATTATACACAAATATTCTCAGATTTAGCGATTAGCGAGAACATGCTAGTTCAGTTCAGTTCAGTTTAGCGCTCATCCTGACATGGACATGTGGCCTTCATTTCCTCAGTGGAAGATGATGAACAGAATCCATTTATTTGTCCTTCCAAAGGACCTCATTTCTCCACTGGTTTCTTGAAGGCAGACGTTTCTCCGACTGTATTTCAGGCTGCAGACAGAACGTCTCGAGGCGTCTTAAAGCTCGCACAAATTTCCATGCATCAATTTTGGTTAAAAAATGAGAAGAGGAAGACGTGAGCGGGGCATAAACAGAGTCCGGCTTCGCTGTAATGAATCATGAAACGCGCTCAATACTCATAAAATTGTCAGCACGGCCGTGAGGCAGAGGAATATTCTCACACTCGCACCTGCTCTCGCCTCGGGCACGTTTCGGATTAAAACTTCTGAAATACAGTAGCGAGGTCGCTGCAGACGCCACTCATGCATGCGCAATGACTTTCTGTCTCTTTCGCTGTTTAACACAGACAGAGTTTCCCTCAATACTGAAGCAATGAGGACGTGGAGGAGAGGACGAAAACTTACAGAAAGAAGGATAAAAGAGTGAGGGATAAAGAGGAATGATTTACTCACACACACAATCAGTCATTCTTTTACTAACTCACTCACTCACTCACTCACTCACTCACTCACTCACTTAATCCTCCACTTAGGCATTAACTTGCTTTATAACTCACTCACTCACTCACTTATGTATTAACTTGCTTTATAACTCACTCACTCACTCACTTCACTCACTCACTCACTCATTCACTCACTCACTCACTCAATCACTCCTTCACTTTTGCATCAATTGAATTATAACTTACTCACTCACTCACTCACTCACTCACTCACTCCATAACTTATGCATTAATTCGCTTTATAACTCACTCACTTACTCACTCACTCACTCCTCCCACCTAGGCATAAACTTGCTTCATAACTTACTCACTCACTCTCACTCACTCACTCACTCACTCACTCACTCACTCACTCACTTAATCCTCCACTTAGGCATTAACTTGCTTTATAACTCACTCAATAACTAGATCGCTCACTTATTCACTCAATCACTACAGAACTACACAAAGTCGTACTTATATAATATTTATACATATCTATTACCTAAAAATATTTTACTCAGTTTAGTATTTTAAATTCCTTTAAAATAACCAAAAAGAAAGCATGAGGAGGAATCAAAAAGTTTTGAGACACACCAACAGATGGCAGCACAAGGCTGCATGAACGGCTTTGCTATTACTAATAAAATTAATCAGAAATATTTCAGCCAAAATTTTTTAATTAGATTTTACAAAGCAGAATGCAGTAAAGTTCACACACATACACACACATGCACACACACACACTGACCTGTACACAAATTGCATCAACACATATAAAAAAAAGCATGTTCTTTTTCCTAACTGTAGGCACCTGAGGGAAAGGTTTTGTTTTTTTAGCTTATAAAATGTATAAAATCTGCAGCGACTGGCAGAAAAAAGGCCTCGCAGGTAATCTTTTATGTTACTGGAAATGAGGACACACACATATACACACACACACACACACACACACACACACACACACACACCCACACACACACGCAAACATGCATACCGGTGAGATTCCCACTTTTCTTTTCCTTCGAATAAACTAGATTACTAAAAAAATAAAAAAATACAACACTGCAATAAACATTTTGAATCTATATTTTAAATCTGATTTTATTTAAAGGTGTTAATTCACCTGGAATCAATTTTAGGTTCTTCATATTAATTTTACAACAAAAAATAATTGGAACAAATTAACAACCATCAGAATGTAAAAAAAAACCATTTGATAACATCAGTAATAACTTTTTAAAATGATTGACAATAAAATATGTTTTAATCTTAATATTATTAAATGTATATAAATGTGTTATAAAGGCTTAATAGCTGTATGTGCGGTAAAATATCTGATCTCATGGCAGCTTTTGCATAAAAAAAAAAAAAGTTGCAAACCGTGTTGTTGTTTTGTTGCACTAAAATTCCGTGGTAGCGTGGTAGCCTTGTGGGTGTTGCGTTGACATGTATGGCACTCTTGCCATCGAGTTGTCTAGAGTTTAAATCCCGGCAGACTTTTCCAGATTCTATCCCCTTTTTTTTTTTTCTCTTTCCCCCTCTGAAGAATCCGAAAGGGGACAAATAGTAATAGTAATAGTTTTTCTTAAAAAAGAACATTTTTTGATGAGGTAATGGGGGAATTTTATGCGGGGCTTAAAAATGATTGGTCAACAAAAAAAGGGGGATTGATTAAAAATTTGTGTTAATATTTCAATGGGGAAATCCTGGCCGGTCGGGTCGCTGCTGTATCTACTCCTCTATTATTCATTCAGTGCTTATGAATTAGTTACAAAGGTGCATCGCCTGTTCTCTCTTTTATGCAAAGACGCCTCTACAGTCTAAAGTCTCATCAAACCTCAGAATCCGATCCAAATCTGTACAAATCGAATCTGTACAAATTCCTATAGCATTTTCTTGCTTTAACGCTCTGTAACAAACCGACATACAGTCTACATTAATGCTTATGAAGCGTCTATGAAGTGAGGTTTGTTTTTAAACCAGCGCTCGGGCCGCATTGTGTTGTCGTAAGCGTGCGCTTCATTCGAAAGGGTTTATAAGCTACAGAAAGTCCCACAGCTTCCATGCTGCTGGCTCAGGAGTTTAAACAAAAGGAGGCGCAGGTCTTTTCGGCGAGAGCGAGGTATAAATGGGAGACGGGGGTTAAACCGTGCGGAGTGTACGGATCAGTCGGAACGGGAAAAGAAGCCAGAATGAGCATGGGTAAGGTAAGATCCTAGCTTTTATTCGACAACGTAGCATCCAATCATCTTGCTGGCTTGTTAAAGAATTTATCACTCAAACAGATCATCTTCTACGAGGGCCGGAACTTTACGGGTCGTTTTTGGGAGTGTGGCGGCGATTGCCCCAACATGGCTGCCTACCTCAACCGCTGTTACTCGTGCCGAGTGGAAAGCGGCTGCTGGATGGTGTACGATCGGCCCAACTTCATGGGCAACCAGTATTTCCTGAGGAAAGGGGAGTACAACGATTACATCAGCACGTGGGGCATGAACGGCTGGATCCGCTCCTGCCGCTGGATCCCCAGGGTATCTGTTAAAGCTAATCCGTTTAATGACAAGGCTCTTTTGACGAGCTTTTACAGTTACCATAGGAACCATAACGTTGTAGCGATTACAGAGCTGCTGTTACAGGAAATAAAGCGACACCTTCTGACCAATCAGAATCCAGAAATCAACAAATACAATCCTGAGATGACACCTTTTCTCACATAGAAAATAAAAAAAAACCTTACAATGGTTTTTATTTGTTTTTAAGATTATCGTTATAATAATTTTATTTACTTTTAATTGATTAAAATTAAATTCTAATGATAAAATATGTGTTTTTCCTGGTTAAAATTAAATGTTTTATTATTAATTTTTATTATTATTGGAAATATAATACAAAAATTTCATTCGAATAAAATAAAAAAAGCTTGTAAATGTTAGATGTTGTTAATGATAATTTCTTTTTTATTTAACAAAATGTAATTAAAAAAAACAACTGAATCTTTTGTCAATAAAAAATATATATATATAAATTTTACTTTTTTTTTCTTAAAAAACATCTCAGCCGTTTCTTTTGAAAGGTTCTGAAAACATTTACTGTATAAAATAATTTAAAAAAATGATATATTGTTAGACTACCAGGTACCTTCAAGTACATTAAAGTCGTGTGTGTGTGTGTTTCTGTTTTAAACAGTACAGTGGCTCCTACAGGATGAGGCTTTACCCCCGGGAGAACTTCATGGGCCAGATGATGGAGATGTCTGACGACTGCGATTCTTTCCTGGAGCGTTATAACTGGTCTCACGGCTGCATGTCGTGTCACGTGACCGACGGCCACTGGCTGATGTACGAGTTTCACTATAAGGGGAGGATGTGGTACTTCGGACCCGGACAATACCGGAACTACAGGCACATGATGGGAATGAGAAGCATGAGATTCATGAGTATGAGACGCATCCTGGACTCCTGGTATAACTGAGAAAACAACGTTTGCTGTTACATTTAAAATCGTGAATAAATTAATTAAAAATTTAAAATTTTTGTCTTGAAGTGTTAATCAATGCTGAGAAACTTTTATTTAAAAACCTTTGGTTAGGATAATTTAGCATATCGTGCTACGTTTATAACAAAAGGACAGAATACTAGGATTAGAAAAGCTAAATAAATAAAATGAATAAATAAAAAAACAATAAATTAAACAAAAACCTTTGAATAAAAATTAAAAAAGAAGGAAAAATAAAGAAAGAAATTAATTTTAAAAATATATCCATATATTTCTCATAATGTTTTTCTTAATTTTGTATAAATGTATATATTTTTTAATTAAAGAACCAAGCAGGTGTCAGTTGAAATGGTTAATTTTTTTAAAAATAAAAGACATTTTTCCTTATTTTATTATTTTCTTTGCTTTTTTGTTAATTAAAAAACGGAAAAGCTAATAAAACCTAAACTCTATAAAATAAGAACTAAAAAAAAAAATAAAAGAGGCAACTGTAAGGTTTTCATGTTCTTGTTTTATGTTTTTCTTGTTTTGTTTCTTGTTTTATTGTTTTGTGTCTAGGCTAAGTTATGCTAGCTAGCTAAGGCAGTTTGTTTTGTGTACTTCCTTGTTCCTCATGTTTTCCTGTCATGTGCTTCCCCTTGTCCTTGTGTCACTGGTTAGTTTGGTCTCTATTGTTTACAGGTGTTCCTTGTTTAGGGTTGTGCCTATATACCCCCTGCTATCCTCCTGTTCTGTTTCATGCCAAGTTTCATGCCAAGTGTTAATGTTTATGTTTAGTCTAGTAAAGTCAGTCTAGTTTAGTTTATGTTTGTCACTCTTATGTTAATAACCTGCACCTTTGGGTTCTTAAAACACTTCTGGCCTCAGTAGAGTATCCGTTACAGCAATACTTTTCCAGCCTCTATAAACTTTTTTTATTATCCTGTTCATGATAAAACCAAATAAAAAAAAATAGCGACAATTTTTTTTGTTTTTTTTTTTGGGGGGGGAAGTTCCTGCACGTGCCGGTTGTTTAGCTACAGTATAACGTGCGTCAGCGTAGCATGCGAGTTGTTTGGATTAGCGGAGATGTTCTAACCGAACGTTTATGACTGACCTCCGCGGGCTGTTACAGGATTTCTTTGATCCTCCGCATTGCTCTGAAATAATCACTAAGCAGTTTTGTTTAACGAGTCTCTGCGCTGATCCGCCGCTTTTCAATTGCCCATAAAACACTGGCAGGCGTATTGATCACCTCTGGCTCCGACCACCATATCTCTGCGCTATCTGCTCGCTCGAACGGTGCAGCTGCAAATCACAGGTTTATTACTGCTACTATAAATAGATAAAAATATCTTTTGTGCTTAAAAATAATGGTAAATATACAGTAACTCTGCTTAATTATTAGTTAATATAGTTGCTAAGCATTTCGGCAGGTAGATTTAGCTAGCTAATACTGCACAGACAGACTAAATTCTACGCAAGAGCTAACAAAATCCTTATATCCTTACATATGCATACAACCTGATCCATAGTGTATGTTAGCTGGTTAGCAAGCTAGTTAGCTGTGAAAGAAAGCTAAAAAATAGGTAAAGGAACTCGACCTACCGATCCAACAAAAACTGACCAAATACATCATCAGTAGAACGATTAGCTAAAATACCTTCAACGCAGCATGCTATGCTAATATGTTACACAGGTGCGATTGGATGAGATGTCCTCTGAAAGTTTGTATAAATGATTCTTTTCTTTAAAATACGTCTTACAAGCGATGACATCATCAGCAGATACTGCAAAAGTTTCCTTTTCATTTGTAGCATTTGGCAGACGCCTTCATTCAAAGCTTACATTTTATTTTCATTTATAAAAACTAAGCAGTTGGGGGTTAAGAGCCTTGCTTAGGGGCCCAACAGTGGTAAATTGGTGTCAATGGAAATCAACCCAGATCTTCCAGATACAAGACCAACAGCTTAACCACTAGACTACCACTTTTCATATGAAAATTATATTTACATCATTTGGCAGAGCGACTTACATTTATAAACTGTGCAATTGGGGGTTGAGGGCCTCGCTCAGGGGCCCAGCAGTGGTGGCTTGGTTGAGCTGGGAATCAAACCAACAATCTTCAGGTTGGTAGTCCAACATCTTGACAGTGAGCCACCAGTTTCCCATATATCAATAGATTATATCAAGCTGCTAAAGTTTTTCCCACACACAACTTCACTAGCTAGCAGGAACTCCCGCCTTTTTCCAAAGAAACCAAATGGTTCTGCTAATTTTAAAGATTCTCTAAAACTTGGTCAAACTTCGTCATTTCCTTCTCGATCACGCGCAACCTTTCCTATGTGAGTTTATGATTTGGTTATACGGTATTTACAGCACACTTTCGGGTTGTATGTTTTCAGTTCCAGCCTCCCGGGTTCCTTTATGAACCTTAAACTCGACCCGACACCTTTACTAAAGGGACTCGTCTGTCACGGCATGAGAATGATGATGGATTACTGACACATCCTTTTGATGGAAACTACAGGAGAAATGACCTCGGGGCTGAGCAAAGTGCACCTGAGCGTGCAAAATGGAAGAAAAGCCAAAGTCCATTGGACTGTTAGAGAAAATTGCTCTTAGTCCTCGTAGACTTCCAGCCGGATCAGATTTTTGGCGTAATCTGTCTCCTAACACTTTCCCGAGCGCCGATCGCCTCACACACGTCGACAGAATAAGAAACGGACGATAATTGAAGTCTTTTGAGATTTATAGAGTCTGCTTTAGTGTTTGAAATGCCGTTTTTTTTTTTTTTACTGTTCTCTACATCAAAAGGAACATAAAGGACAGAATGACGGATTTAGCATCGCTTTTCGACATTTTGTAATATAACACTGTAAATCGGGCTAGTGTGGGCGTGTCCCAATTCAAATACTTGATTCACTCTATCCTGCACTATAATCACTTCATTGTGCTCGTGTCCCAAACCAATATCGTCTCTATGAACACCATGACACATGTCTCACCAACTGATAAGTGTAAAAGGGAGACAAATGATATCTGCTACACCAGGGGTGCCCGGGGATCCAGCTTGCCTTTAGGGTTTATTATAACCTGCTCAAAAATGAATTTTAAACCCATTTTTTACTTATTTTATATCTGTATTCGATTACAATGGTTGCCTTTTAAAGTAAAATCCCTCTTAGTTCCTAATAATTTGTTTCATTGGCCACTAACAGAAACGTTTTTTTAACGTTCCATGGCGATGAGCATTTACATTCACAGCATTTGGCAGACGTCCTTATCCAGAGCGTCTTACGTTTGTAAGACTAAAACTGAGTATTTGGGGATTAAGGGCCTTGCTCAGGAGCCCAAAAAGTGGTGGATTAGTGGCGCTGGGAATCTTGGTCTTTCTGGTATCAGTTAAACACCTTAACCAAATTCACACAGTTGATTGAAAAAGGAGAAAAGTTGATTCTGATTGCAGGAAATTTCACCCAAAAGTGGACAAGTGAATTTTTTTGTTGTTTAATGCAAATAAACGACTGTTAGTCTAATCTAATTTCGTCTAATAATCTAATTTTAGCATTTGAAGGCAAAATAAATGCCTTTAAAATCATTCTCAAATCCTGGAACATGGAATTTTCTGTTCTCATCATCACATGGACGTAATGGACATGTCCCAAATCACATACTACAGTCTACTCACACACTTATTCTACCTTCACCAGCTTCCCAAATCACAGACTTTATTCTGTATAAAACCACATAGACACCATCACAATTGCTCGTTTATCATCAGTCCATTAGGAACCTGTCCCAAACCACAAACGTATTAACTATAAAGGTCAAATAAAAACCATCACAATTGTTTGACTGTCATTAAATTACATTGTTTGTCTCCCAAACCGAGCGATTTTCTCCGCTCCCTATTTAGACCTCCAAGTGTCTCATCATCGGTTTCCATGTCTTTATGTCCCACAGTACTTACTATGTCAGAAAATAATTGTCCACAATTTTCATTTACATTTACCAGACGTCCTAATATAGAGTGACTTACATTTATCTCTTTGGGGCTTAAGGGCCAAGCTCAGGGGCCCAGCAGGGCCAACGTGGTGGTGCTAAAAATCGAACCTCAAAAAAAAAGACACTACAGTGAACATTCACTAAAACATTCAGTTCTGTTTGATTTAATACAATGTCAGTGACATCAATGTCACAGTGATGCATTATGGGATTTTAGTGCACACCCATGAGGCTGTGTTCAAATCAGTGGTGTTTAGTCAGTGTCAGTCAGTCGTTCTTTGCTGTTCTAAACACTATCAGAATCACTGACCTCCATTTACAACCTACATTCTAATATTTGTCCCATTAAATTAGAATTTTTACGCACACAATGGCTGACGGCGGAGGAGAAATAAACTCTGTCTCGAACAAACTTAAAAATATGTTTTTATATTTTTTTCCGGATTTTTCCGGAAAAGTTGTAGATGTGCTGAGAGTTCGGTACCCTGAAGATAAATAGCTTGTCTCAGCGCGGGAATGAGTTTATTCCCCACTTCCAGACCAGCGCCGCCGACCAGTAACACTGACTTACAGCCTTTAAATGTCTGATAGATTTGATTGATATCTGTAATGTTTTTGTGATGTTATATTAATATTAAGATAAATATTGATTCTGAACTGTTCCAGATGTTGTAGGTGGTACAGTTGTGGTTGTAGTGTAGAGGTTTGGAGTTGTGTGTTAACGGGTTTCTTGTCTCTCTGTTTGTAATTCCACACCGTGTTATATTGTGTGTTTGTTTAGTATTGATGTGTTTCTATAATTGGGACGTGATAGTGGGGGTGTTAAGAGGGGTATCAGTCGGGGGGTAAATCCACACTAAAGGACCAGCTACTAAATGCACCGCCCGCCACTGGTTTGAACATAATATAACGCAGGCCTGCTGGCACTAAGAGACATCATTTTTTTTCTTTATTTGCTTGTTCTTGTTTTTTATTAAACACAAATGGCTCCCTGAGATATTTAAAAGGCTTAAAACAAGAAAATAGACTGTTTATCATAAGCAAAAAAAAAAAACAGGCAGAAGAATGAATTTGTTTGTCCTAAATTGCCGTGTCCCATTTGCAGGGCTGAAAAAAAGTGCAAAGAAATCGACTTTATACGGAAAATTTGTCAAATAAACAAATCCTTATTCCTCGGGGCAATAAATAGCGACTCAGGTTGCGTCTGTCGGACAGAAGGGAGAGGGCGATATTAAATTTGCATTCAGGTCTGTGAAGCAGGAAGGAAGGAAAGAAGTGGCTCATCTCGTCTATGAATGTGATGTTTCAGCAGGAAGCGGGCAGCCAGAGGAGCGCGGCCAATCACAAAATAACCGTTATAAATGAGAAAAACTAGCCGAAAAAAAAAAACTCCAGCTACAATCACAGTAAACACACACACACACACACACACACACAATGGTGCAGAATGTGGTCCAAGAAATGTCAAATTACATGAAGAGATGTTTACAAGATCTAATAAACCGCTTGTAACTGGAAAGATTAAAAAAAATGAGTCAAAGGGAAAAAAAGAGAAGGATGAGAGGATGTGAATATGGAGAGATAGAAGAACGTTCAGACTTTTAAAGCTGCTGCATCGTTCAGTTCAGGACAGCTGAGGAATTATGGACTTAAAGTAAAGGAGTTTGGGCTCGGAAACGTAAAAAGTAAACCAACCACCAGAATTACGTTACAGTTCTACCGCCACACATAGGGGTGTGTTTTTTCCCGCCACATACAGGGGTGTGTTTTCTTCTGCCACATACAGGGGTGTGTTTTCTTTGGCTACATACAGGGGTGTGTTTTCTTCTGCCACATACAGGGGTGTGTTTTCTTTGGCTACATACAGGGGTGTGTTTTCTCCCGCCACATACAGGGGTGTGTTTTCTCCCGCCACATACAGGGGTGTGTTTTCTCCCGCCACATACAGGGGTGTGTTTTCTTCTGCTACATACAGGGGTGTGTTTTGTCCTGCTACATACAGGGGTGTGTTTTCTCCCGCCACATACAGGGGTGTGTTTTCTTCTGCTACAAACAGGGGTGTGTTTTCTCCCGCCACATACAGGGGTGTGTTTTCTCTCCCCGCACATACAGTGGTGTGTGTTTTCTCCCGCCACCTACAGGGGTGTGTTTTTCTTCTTCTGCTACAAACAGGGGTGTGTTTTTGTCCTGCTACATACAGGGGTGTGTTTTCTCCCGCCACATCTGCCTACATACAGGGGTGTGTGTGTTTTTTCCCGCCACATACAGGGGTGTGTTTTCTCCCGCCACATACAGGGGTGTGTTTTCTTCTGCTACATACAGGGGTGTGTTTTCTCCTGCCACATACAGGGGTGTGTTTTCTCCCGCCACATACAGGGGTGTGTTTTCTTCTGCTACATACAGGGGTGTGTTTTGTCCTGCTACATACAGGGGTGTGTTTTCTCCTGCTACATACAGGGGTGTGTGTTTTCTCCTCCACATACACATACAGGGGTGTTTTCCTTCTCCACATACATTGGGTGTGTTTTCTTCTGCTACATACAGGGGTGTGTTTTCTTCTGCTACATACAGGGGTGTGTTTTCTCCCGCCACATACAGGGGTGTGTTTTCTTCTGCTACATACAGGGGTGTGTTTTCCATACAGCAAATGCAAAGCTTTTTAGTTGGGGCAAAAAAGCATCAGGGTGTCTCTTTAAGACAGAATAAGGAAAGTAATTACCATCGAGCAGCAATAAACGACTAAAGGTGTGAGAGAAAGATGTCGTACTTATAACACTCATAAGACGGCTGATAATTTTCCCATTCAGACGTGTTTGAGACTGAATCGCAGTGTAGATTCAGATGCTGAACTATTTTTTTTTTAAAAGTCGTGTTGACCTTGTGGCTGGGTTTTGTGTATGGAGATGGTCTTTTATTTATTCACCCTGAAAAGAACGCTTTACGAAGAATAAGCTTGCTGAATAGTTTGTCTGCTAAGATGTAAATGTAATAAAATTGAAAAAAAGAGAGAAAAAAAAGAAAACCTTGAAAGGGAAGAATATGAAAATAAATTTCCCAGCTTTGGTATTCATGACATTTTTTTTACAAAATAAAAACCACATATAGATTTT
Source organism: Bagarius yarrelli (assembly GCA_005784505.1). Classification (NCBI taxonomy): domain Eukaryota; kingdom Metazoa; phylum Chordata; class Actinopteri; order Siluriformes; family Sisoridae; genus Bagarius; species Bagarius yarrelli. Next base: position 2,441,859 of record VCAZ01000029.1, read on the forward strand.
TTTTTTCTTCTTTTTTTCCACTTTTTGTTGAGTTTTAGTCCCTCGGCTAGATTTTATACCATAAAAACTCGCAAACATACACAAGTCCAGGATCATAAGCATTTTTTAATTACCGCTGATGATGAATGCTTTTTTTCATTTTTACATTTTTTTCTGATTTTTCTCTGATTTTCTGATTAATGATAGACGCCCGAATTTGGTTAAGATTAATGTAGAAAAGTCATATATTACTACTGTCATATGTTATTGTAGCTACGCATTAAATATGGATGACTGCAGGGATGTGAGGTTTCCAGGCAGACCTGCACACACACAAAATATGCAGTTTATATTAATACAGTTGAGGAAAACAGGAAGAAAAGTGTGTGGAAATCTATACTGTACTGTACATATGGTAGTTCTTGGTATTACAGGTTTTTAATTGATCTGCTCTATAAACTATTGTTATACAGTCCGGGTCAGTCAGTGGTTCTCTGCTGTTTAAACACTATCAGAATCACTAACCCAAATTCTAATATTTGTATTAATTTATTCCAGCAGTTTATTCTCTTCATTTCGTAGTGTTTCTCTCGCTGCACTGCTTCCAGTATGTGGATGTGGATGTTAGATTGTTTTTGTCCAATCAGATTTCAGTTTCTATGTGTTGCCATGTTAATCTAATCTGCCCTTCAGAATCAGTAGCGCTGCCCATGTGACTTACACTATATTAGCAGTGGCAGATTGATCACTGGTTAAACACTGTTTCTTTAACCAATCAGATTTCAAATGGCCCATAATGATGTCAGCATTTTTCTGTCTTCTGATTGGTTAATCAGATTAATACTGTTCAGGTAAATTCAAATTTTTATGCCACAATAACTGACGGAGGAGGAGAAATTAATTTGGTCTCAAACATACTTAAAAACACATTTTTTAAGGTGAAATATTCCGGTAAAGTTGTAGATGTGCTGAGAGTTCGGTACCCTGAAGATAACTAGCTTGTCTCAGCGCGGGAATGAGTTTATTCCCCACTTCCAGACCAGCGCCGCCGACCGGTAACACTGACTTACAGCCTTTAACTGTCTGATAGATGTTATTGATATCTGTAATGTTTTTGTGATGTTATTAGATAAATATTGATATTGATTCTGTTCCAGATGTTGTAGGTGGTACAGGTGTGGTTGTAGTGTAGAGGTTTGGAGTTGTGTGTTAACGGGTTTCTTGTCTCTCTGTCTGTAATTCCACGCCGTGTTATATTGTGTGTTGTTTGTAACGGGTTTCTTGTCTCTCTGTCTGTAATTCCACGCCGTGTTATATTGTGTGTTTGTTTAGTAGTGATGTGTTTCTATAATTGGGATGTGATAGTGGGGGTATTAAGAGGGGTATCAGTAGGCTTAAATCTACACTGAAGGACCAGCTACCAAATTCACCGCCCGCCACTGGCAAAATATGACAAAATGCTATTAAAAACTGATGAAAATGAAAGTGGAAAAGTGGAAGAGGAGGTCTGGGGATTTGGGTGTTCATGAATAGGAAAATGAGATAATTGGAAAGTTAAAGAAAATTGCGGAAAAATGCAAAAGCGAAAAAAAATTAAAAAAAGCAAATGAGAAAGGCAAGAAGAACTCGAGGTGAGGGAATGGAAATGTTGGAGAGAATTAAATTGGAAAAGGTGACAAAATATAGGTTGAGAGAAAAAAGGAAAAGTGGTAGCTCAGTGTTTAAGGTGTTGGATTTCTTATTAAAAGGTCTTGGACTTGATTCCCAGGACCATAAAATTGTCTTTATTGGACCCGTGAGCGCTGCCCTGTTTGTATAACTGAGATAAACAGAAGAGACTCTGAATAAAATTGTCTGCCAAATACCGTGAATATAAAATGGAATGAAAAAGCAAACGGAAATTAGAAGCTGAGAAAATGAGTTTGACTAATTAAAGTGATGAAAACGCAGTCAATACTCACTGAGCTCCAGGGCAGAAAAACTTTAAATTGTGGTGGTCATATTAACACACCGGTGTTTTTTTTGAATATAATAATGATAATAATAATAATCAGTAATAATTGTGATGTAGGAAAGATGGTGTCCTCATTTTGCAGCTGGTGTCAGTGTAAAAATGGACCCAAACTGCAAATCCAATCCACGTAGATGCCTACAGAAAACTGATTAATGTGAGAGCGCAAACCAACAAAATCTGGCCAGCTGGGTACGGTAGGATGCGTGAGACGTGTGACAGCAAACAGATGCACTTAGCTGAGCTCCACTGCATTATTTATATGAGCCAGCAAACAAAAGCATGATGAATGGCTTGTTTTCTCACCAGCGCATGAATACCGAAGACTCGAAAATGTTTGCAAATGGATTCGTACAAGGCCACCAGAGTTTCGCAGAAGGATAACAGAAGAAGTTGTTTATGACCTGCTTCAGGTTGGAGTTCTGATTATGAGGAAAGCAGTTGCTGCTGCTGAGACACGGACAGTCTAAAGATACAGGAGATGATGAGACACCGGGAAGAAATGGAACTCTGTAGGTGGAGGTGGAATAGGTTGAATCTTGATTATGGCTGCAGGAGCTTTTGGACTTCATCTTTGACTTGTTTGGTCAGTAAACGATTGAGACGTTCAACCAAATAGACTTCATTTGAACGCTTTATGGTCAATTTTATGGTCCCAGAAGAGAAATAAATTTGATCATCACTCCATTCGGTGTGTCCCGGCATACTTCAAGTGTGCTCCGTCCCATGGATTATTTCATGCCTCGCTTTTATTATAGATACAAATAATTAACCCTTTAATAGCTACCGTAGAACCCTAGGTCATATCATTAAAATAAACAGAATGCAATGCTAACTAGAACACGCTAGAGTTGCAAGTAAAGCAAATGGAAGTCAAACGTCGTGGCTTGGGACGTCCCAGATTATAGTGCAGAAAAAAAAGAAGTGCAAAAGATGTTGTAAATGCATTTTTACGCAGTTTGTGCAGATTCAGTAGAAGGTGAAAACATCTCAACAGGAGCATTTTGTAGGCTTCATCTTAACGTGTAGCGGCTCTTATTTTGTATGCAATAAGAATTTTCCTGCTCTACCTATTCAGATCTCTTAAACTGAGACACGCAAACGAGAGCGTGGGCAGTTTTTCGGAAGATTTTACAGGGTTAAATGAAACTGATCTTTCCAGCCGACTCTTCTCTCGTTTGACTGGATCATTTTTTACTACACGGAACGTTATACAGCGTTAAGACCGCACAGGGAAATAAATCAGCGGGTTAAGATGAAGAGGTGGAGGTTCAGCATGGGGTTGTGATTTGACGCCCGGAACACTTGCGCTCAGATGACCTTCATGCCAGGAGGATCTCAGTGTGCTCTTGATTTAAGAAAGTTAATGTGGCTTGGAATTTTATTTATGGTTTTTAGATTTTCTCATATGCTACAAATTTAATTTATTATCCTTCTATCTATAATTAATGTAATGGGTTCACTGTTCCTTTGTTCCTCTGCCAATCGCCATCCATTCATTCGCTCACTTTCCTCCACATGGTCATTTTCTCTTTCTTTTTGCCACACAAACTTTTCATTCATTAACTTATTTTAGTTTAATACTTATTTATACGTCTTTATCTACCAGGTCAGTAGCCCTTAACCAACGTCCACCAACTCATCTGTTCATTAACTATCCTTTGCTTTTATTCACCAGATTATTCTGTAATAACATTTATTATTTATTAATCCACATATTATTCCACCCATTTATCCATCTATCCAAACGACTGACTTAATGATCAGCCAATCATCCAATCATCCAATCATCCATTTATCAATCCATCCATCCATCCATCCATCCATGCATCCATCTATCCATCCATCCAACAATGCAACCATTCATTCAACTATCTATCTATTTATCAATACATCCAACTAACTCATCAATCAGCCAATCATCTAACCGTCCATTCATTCATCCATTAATCCATTAATTCATCCAACCATCCACCTGACCAACCAATCATCCATCCATCCATCCATCCATCCATCCATGCATCCATCTATCCATCCATCCAACAATGCAACCATTCATTCAACTATCTATCTATTTATCAATACATCCAACTAACTCATCAATCAGCCAATCATCTAACCGTCCATTCATTCATCCATTAATCCATTAATTCATCCAACCATCCACCTGACCAACCAATCATCCATCCATCCATCCATCCATCCATTCATCCATCCATCCATCCATCTATTTACCTGACTGACCAATTGGTCATCCACCAATGCAACCATCCATTTGACCACCCATTGACCATTGCTGGGAACGCTGGCTGTTATGAATAGAACGTTGAAATTGAACGAGTGATTATAATGTAAATAATTGAAAAAGAATTTGAATACACAGTTAGAGATTTTGGTGCTGCAGCACGACTCCGTTTCATATGTGTGTAAAAAAGAAAATATCTGGAGCTCGAACTGTTGTATTATTCAGCATGTGTAGACATACAGTATTCTCGAATCTAGCAGTGTTTGCACATAAGAGAAGATAAATTATGTGAGAGTCAGAAAGAGAAAGAGAGAGAGAGAGAGAAAAAGAGAGAGAGAGAGAGAGATATGGGTGAATCATGCTGCAAATCATGCTGATCATGTCCTCTCCACCATCCTGCAGGCAGACAGTATGCAAATCCAGGAAGTGTAAAAGGAGAATGAATGTTACACATTTGCATTTACTTTACATTATGTTACAGATGTAAGTGTGTGTGCGCGAGGAACAGTGTCTCGGCACATCCTACGCTTACACAGCATAACCGACAGAGATAAATTCACCCACCCACTGTATCAACATAACGCGTGTGTCTGTGTGTGTGTGTGTGTGTGTGTGTGTGTGTGTGTGTGTGTGTGTTACTGCAAACTAATATAAAAACTTTGGTTTAAGCCATCTCTGGTCCGCTCACGTCTATCCAGTCGACTGACTCACCAATCAGCCAATCATCTAACAGTACATTTATTTATCCATTCATCAATTTGACCAACTATCTATCCCTTTATATGTCAATCCAACCATTCATACATCTATTCATCCAACTGCCCAATTGGCCATCCATCTATTAATGCAACCATCCATTTGATTATCCATCCATTAGTCAATCCAGCCATCCACCTGACCAGCCATTTATTGTTCCATTCATTCTTTCTTCCATCCATCTATCCATCAGGCAAATCAGACATCAATCCATCCTAGCGGACTAGGTTATTTAGATCACCCACCCACGGTATTAATGTTTAAGGTTTCTCTGTGTGTGTGTGTGTGTGTGTTACTGCATAACAATACAGAAAGCTTGGTTTAAGCCATCTCTGGTCTGCTAGCGTCCTGGACTGCAGGGTTAAGAGCAAACAGCAGAATCAAACAGGAACAAGACAAAAATATAATAAACTCCTCTTCTGTATCCGTATCTGTTCCATGGACCAGTTTCTACACCTACATCTGAAGACCAGGAACAGGAAAAGGTCCACCACCTAAAATAATAAAATTCACATTTTACATAAGTTATACATTTAGCAGCTTAGTGCGAAAGAGAGAGAGAGAGAGAGAGAGAGAGAGAAAGCAAGAGAGAGAGAAAAAGAAAGAACCCAAAAAGTGACCGAGCGAGAGAAATAACGAAAAAGAGAGAAAGAGAGAGGAAAAAGATACTGGAAAGAAAGAAAGAAAGAAGTCAGGAAGAAAGGAAAGGTAGACAGGTAGAAAAAAGAGAGAGAGACGGAAATAAAAAGAAATACAAAGCAAGAAATTACAGCAGAAAAAGAGCGTGAGAAAGAATGATAGAAAAATGAAAAACATAGAAAGGAAGAAAGAGCAAGATAGAAAAAAAATAGAGAAAGAAGAAAAGAAGCGGGATAAAGAAGGAAAAAATAAGAAAAAGGAGAAGAAAAAAGAAATAAAAAATATTTGTATTTATTATGAACTAAAACTAATAAAAGTAATAAAATAATAATTATGAACTTAATTAATCTAGAAACATTCATACATTAACATCTTTTCTAGAAATGTCGACTGCAAAATCAGCAAAAATAGATAAAAAAATTAATTGTTTAAAAAAAAAAAAAATAAAACACAGCAAACAGTAAGAAAAAGAATAGAATAAAACAGAATAAATTAAAATAAAAAAATCAATTACAAAATGTCAATAAAAAAAGAAAAGAATAAAAATTTTAAACACTTTTTATTTGTTTAAAAATCTAAATAAAAAAATAATTAAATTTTATTTTTAATCATTAAAAATATGCAAAAAATATGCCAAAATTACCAACTTGGTATTCTTTAATAATATTTAATTAGAAATAAGAGTATACAAGTGTTTAGTAATAAATGTTAAACGCTATTTTTTATAAAGATGTTTTATTATTTTTATTATTATGGATTTGTAGAAGCGGTAATTTTTAATAAATGACTGTTCCGCAGTCTCAGCACTTCCTTTATATTTCCTTCTTTTTAAAAACTTCGGATTCGATACTGCATCGTCTACTTTTCTGGATTGTTAATTAAACCCTGCTATTTGTTATAATAACACTAATAAATAAGTAAAGCGCTAAAGTCGATGTTGAAAGCAGTTATATTTCATGTTGGGCTTCGGGCTGCTGATTAATAAAACCAACTCGCAGAAACAAAAATCACTTCATAACCGAGACTGCGGATTTATTCATTATTCAGTGCTTTTACGCTTTAGAAGTGAGAGCCATGAATCCGAACACGTTAACTCGAAAGAAAGAACTTTATCGTCAAAATCTCCTTTCTTTAGCGTGATTAGCATGTAGCCTAGCAACAGTCTATAGCATTATTATCGCGGCTACAAACTGGAATCCATCGTTTTGCTAATGAAGCTGCTTGTAATTCAATGCTGTCACCATCGCTAAGTGATATCCGCTAGCGAAACCCTGCTTCGTTTCTCCAGATGTTCTATTTTTTCCATGTGGCAGGTGTTTTTTTTTTTTTTTTTTAGGAAAACGAGTTGTCTATACGCAAATTTAGAGCAACTACTGAACTCCTTCATATTTATCTGATTAATGATGATTATCATCTTCTGTGGTGATCCTGCATCTTAATGAAAGCAGAAGGTCACAGCTGGTGTTGGAAAGATGCCTGGGATCCACAGCGTTCTCGTCGTCCGTCTGTTTCTTTCTTTCTCTCTCTCTCTCTCTCTCTCTCTTTTTTTTTTTTTTTTTAATGTAACATATCGTAGTTTATAATTTACACTAATTTTAGAAGATGTAAGCACTCACGAGCGAGCAGATGGATCGTTCGGCCTGTAACAGAGAGCAGGTTTACAAGATGATTTAGAAAATAAACACAAATAAATCTTGGGTTGGAGATGTAGATTAATAAGCTAGCATCATGTTGCGATTGTTAGCAATTGTCACACTCGACAATTTGATCAGTTTGTATTTAAAAAATAAATAAATAAAATACCTGTACACATATTACAATATGGGAGTTAATCTCACACAGAACAAACCTCCTCCCAGAGTTGTTACCACTCCACCAGCTCACTCAGCATCGTCCAACCTAACAGCAGTGTCCCTGTCCACCTACGCCGCCTGACGCAAATTGAACAATCAGGCTGAGTCGAACGCTTGAGGGTCCTGAAGTAAAAAGAAAAAATGCTGGTAGCTCTCAGGTGTAATTTTATGCTTGTTAGTGGTGTAAATTGTCTATCAAGGGCTCAGGGCGGTGGAGCAGTGGGGGTTGGGAGGCGCTGGAGGAAACAGGTGTTTGCTTAACCTCGGCAAACAAATCGGTTTGAAGGAGAAAAAAAATGTACTTCAGTGAAGGGGACATCATTTTAGAAAAGAGAGAGAGAGAAAGAGAGAGGGGGGAGTGAGAGAGGGGAGAGGGGTTTGGATTATTTGTTTCGACAGGCGAATCGCTTAAGCAAATGTCCTCATCAGAAAAACCCAGATTCCCGCCAGAGTCCTCAGCTGTGTGTGCAGCTTTCCAGCTTCTCGTGGCATGAAACTAGATTTAAATGTGATTTTTCCTGTATGGCGGGAGGTGGTTAGGGTTTAATAGTGGGGGTGGGGGGTGTCGGTGGGGTTATAATCACCTGCACGTCATGAATAATGATGGATTGAACTGAAGTACCGAATTATTGCTCAGGATGAAGCTCATGACTAGTTTCCTGATTTGATTTCCTCCTTTAAACTCAGTTCCTTTGTCTAATGTTCTCTTTTGTCATTTGTCTCTTATAGACTAGTTTCTTCATCTGGTTGTCTTATTTATACAAGTTCTACTGTCTTATGACTAGTTCCTCAGGTTGTTTGCTTTTTCAGACTAGTTACCCAGTCTTACTGTCTCATCTAAACTAGTTCCTAAGCTTGGATGAGACAACGACCAAAGCAAACAACCAAAGAACTAGTCCCAAAAGGAGACGATTGTCTCTTTTCTTGACTAGTTCCTCTGTCCAATTGTCTCCTTTCATGACTAGTTCCTCTCTCCAATTGTCTCTTTTCTTGACTAGTTCCTCTGTCCAATTGTCTACTTTCATGACTAGTTCCGCTGTCCAGGTGTCACTTTTCAGGACTAGTTCTGCTGTCCAGTAGTCTCTTTTCTTGACTAGTCCCTCTGTTCAATTGTCTCCTTTTAGGACTAGTTCTTTGGTTGATTTGTCAACATGTACTCCATGTTGAGAAATCTTTTAAAACAAAATGAAAAATTGCATTAATCACTTATCAGGTGACATCATTTGCTAAAATTTTAATAAAGTCTTGATGTCATCCGTTTGTTCCACAAAGTCATTATAATGCTATCTGAAGCTACCTGAACGCTGTAACATCTAAGGTACCATATTTAAACCCACTTTTTGGAGATGTTTAACAGTCACATGACTCTGGCAGGGCAAATCAAATGCTTTCTCTGCAGTGACATTACTACATTTTTTTTTTTTGAACCATGACCCTCCCGGCTCAGTCCTGTCATTCTCACAGCTCAGATATTCCTTATATAGCTGCTTCCTGACGTGACCCATTTTAAACACACCACACTGTTAAATCTGCATCGGGATACTGGACGGTCCAGTTTTCTGCACTCAATAACATTCCGTTTGTATCCATTCTTATCTTGTTGGTCTAAACAAGAGCAGTTGGTGAATTTCCATCTTAGGTTTGAGGTCAGAAGAACTTCCTGATGTTCTTTCAGCATAGAATCCACCACAGAATCAGGATGTGGCAGATTTTTTACATTTTATTTTAATACCCATCAATTAAATCATCCATCACGTTCACGTTCACGCTTACCTGATTACTGATCACACACCCTATTAAAAATAACCCCAGACTTACACTTACACACTGCGAGCTCTTTCTGCCACTTTACTCCTGATAATAACAAGCTTTTGATTCTGTGCAATTTTTTTTTTTACAGATTTATTCACGGTTCTGCACTTCAATCACACACATTTGCATACCTAATTAAACACCAAATATCAAAGAATAATAAATCAGCAGAACCAAAAATGTTTTTCAAGACAATCATCTATTGCACCAATTAACTCCCCATGTTGAGGTCCGGCTGTATTGGGGGCAGTGGTGGCAGAAACACCCACCACTGCCAACTGTTAATCTAAAGACCAGAAACCGCTGGGCTAAAGGTTCAAGCCCCACCACCACCAACTGTTGATCTGAAGACCCCAAAACATCTGGGTTCAAGCCCCAACTACCTCCAACTGTTGATCTGAAGATCAAAAAGTTCAAGCCCCACCACCGGCAACTGTTGATCTAAAGACCAGAAACACCTGGCAAGCCAACCACTGTTGGGTCCTGCTTCAGGGGGCACTGTACCTTAACCCTTCCTGCTTCAGGGGGCGCTGTATCATAGCTGATCCTTCGCTCCGACCCCTAACTTACTAAGATAAGTAAGAATTTTTACTGTGCTGTAAAAAGTATATGTGACAAAATAACATTAACATTATATAAAATGTTATATAGGTAATTCCCAAATAGAAGGTACTGACGTGTGGCCAGACCTCTTATTTCTGTATGCAGTAACTTGCCTTTAGCCCGTCACCTTCAAATCATATTTCAAGAACCGAACCAAAAAAACCCACTTCTAATAAACAACCACCATAATAAAAGCTCATATTTCAGAGATTGGATTAAAAATAAGACGCCTGGTTTCAAATTATGCATGAGAATGAACTGAACGCTCTTTTGTCTGAAGTCATTTGGGTTTTATAAACAGCTCTTCACTTAAACAGGTGTGAGGAGCTTTCATTTGTGCGTTGTTTATCAGATTTATTACAGTCTTAAGAGCATTACTTCAGGCGCTCCAGGACTGATTTGCAGATGATTTGCAGCTTCATGATGGGCAATGGCCAATTTGGGCATCAAGTACTTAAACTGTTGATTAAAATCTATTGAGAATCGTGAGTCACGTGGGGCGTAAAAGCGTGAACGTCATGATGTAATGTTTTAAGGCTTTTAGAAAATCTTTGAATGGGGCAGCACGGTGGCTTAGTGGTTAGCATTGTTGCCTCACAGCAAGAAGGTCCCAGGTTTGATTTCTTTCTGTGTAAAGTTCTTATGTTCTTCCTTTAGGTTCTTGCGTAGGTTTACTCCGGGTTCTCCAGGTTCCTCCCACAGTCCAAAAACATGTATGTTATATTGATTGGTGATTTTAAATTGCCCACAGGAGTCAGTGTGAGTGTGTGTGGCCCTGTGACGGACTGGTGACCTGTCCAGGGTGACCCCCTCCTGGGATCGACTTCAGCAGATCCCTGTGACGACGAACTAGGGAATAATCTGGTATAGAAGATGAATGAATGAATAAAACCTAGAATCTTTTTTTTTTTTTTTTTTTTTTCAGTGAAATTATTTCTCTCTGAATTATTTACCAGGTTGCAGGTCTGATAGTGACGATTCGTCTTTTCTGTCCTGTTCATTTTGACGTCCTTTTTTGATCGGTATGCAAATAAGTGTAGATCGCGACCCACTGAATGACATCCATGCTGACCTCCTGCATCACTGATGATGATGATGATGATGAAGTAAAAACTGCAAGCAGGTCAGTATTTTACAGGAAAACTCGGTACACTGAGGCGTTTTAAACATCTCTCCCACTCTGAGAGAGACTCTTCCTCTCCGCTCCTCCTCTTTCTTCTTCTTGTCCATCTTATACTCTAACAGGTCTAAATACACTGAGTTCTTCGTCATGGAGCCCTAAAAGTAGCCGGTGTTACTAGACGATGGTAAATTGATCTGACAGTGCAAACGCACCGGCACACGCCGCACAGCTGCAAAGTTTAATCAAGATTTATCAGAGCAATTACATCTCAAATGCTCCGTCACTCAACAGCTGTGTGTGTGTGTGTGTGTGTGTGAAAGAGGGAAATTGGCCAAGCCCAAGTATATACGTGTGTGTGTGTGTGTGTGTGTGTACGAGATGCATTCCAAGTGCAGGTTAGCTGAATTACTAGCTGTCACTCAGACGCGGTACGGTTAAGGAATCGCGATCCATGCCGAGGTTTGATAAGCCGACATGTCAGTGTGTATCAAAGTTTATAGGGAAAAAAAAAAAATTTCAACATAATATCCAGTCATCCTGTCCTCTGGATTAAATGGAAATATTTAAAGGCTGTCAAAATGTTGGACCTTTTAAAATGTGACTATTAGACACAGATCAAATAATCAATTAATAAGTGATAAATGATATCGTTGTTTGACTCTACAGCTGAAATGACTTCTGATTGGTAACATTTATACATTTACATAAATTTACAATTCCTGCATCTGGTGGACGTCCTTATGATGTCTAGCTTTTCCGGAAAAGTCCGCCTTAAAGACATATTTTTGAGACAAAATTAATTTTTTCTCCTCCGTCAGCCATTGTGGGAGTAACAATTCTATATCACTTGTACAGACGAGTTTTGCTAGTCGGACTAGGCTGTAACTATTTTATTCTGATTAACCAATCAAATGACGTTATTGTCAGGGCAAACCTAAAATTTGATTGGTTAAAGAAACAGCATCATACCAATGATTCTACTCTTCACCTGCATTCCGTAAATATTGCTTTGTTATTTATATTTATTTAATATTGCATTTTGTGTATTTAATAAAAAAAAAAAACCTACGTAATTTCTTGTACTCTTTTGCGCCCCCTGTTGGTCAGTAATATTACAGACGCTTGGATGAATTTGGACCTTTTTTAAACAATTTTAAGCTTTCTATTTATAAGACTTTTTTCAAACCCAGGACACGGAGATAACAGACATCAGTTACAGAAGAAAAATCTGATCTGAACATCTGACCAATCAGATTCCAGACCACTGCATCGCTCTGGCGTTATTTACTATATCTAAACGTTAAGAAATCAAAATTCTTACGAGATATAAATCCATATCTCAATCCAGTCTAAAACAAAAGTGTCAGAACCTGGTGGAAGCATATGTTATCCGGGCGCTGGCAGAAATGCGATGGCAGCAGGTAGCAGCGGGCAGAGCAGCTACGCTCTCTGAGTAATTACTTCTCCCCCATCACGGTTCCAGGCCAGCGCCGAAAGATTCACGCTAATTACATTAAAGCGGAAGAGGATTTGCCTGAGCGAGTGAACGATAAGGGGGGGGGGTGGCCGGACCTGGCAGCCTTCTGTCAGCAATAACCCACCACAGAGCTTGCTTTTGTTCACGTGATTGAGTTGTCTGGCTGCCATCAGTCTTTTTTTTTAAAAAAAAAAAAAAAACAACAACAAAGCAAACCCATCTGCTAGGAGTGAGGCTGCCGGGGCAATAGAACCAAACCACACTTTCTGAGTGAGCATGAGGGTAAAAAATAAGCCCTTTATTACCAGCACATTAGAGCGCCAAACAGAAATGGAGGTATGGTACATCAGTGCCATATGAAGGTAAATGATTTTGACACAATTGGCTTTCCATTTCTTTTTTTTTTTTTTTTCTCCCTTCGCTGCCATTTTCTTTGGTGTCTCTATTCAAAGCGACTTACATTCACCTGATGATCAATTTATTTAGGTCTTGACCTTATTCTTGACCTTATTCAAGGTCTTGCTTAGGGGCCCAGTAGTGGCGGTGCTGGGAATCAAACCAATATTCTTCTGATCAACAATCCAAACACAGAGCTTCTAATTTTTTTCTCTGTTGGATAACAGAACAAACAAACAAACGAATGAATAAATGACTGAACGAATAAATGAATGGATGGATAAAGATTAGCCAAGTAGAAGTTGAAGAGGACAATAAAATATTTACAGTTTAAGTCTTGAGTTTTAGTCCTAATTATTAATATTGCGTAAATATATATAGTTCTTTTGAGGTGGTGGGATCTTGGGTCTTAGTGGTTAGAGTCTAGACTGATGACTGTGAGATCAATTCCCAGCATCACCAGGTTACCACTGTTGGGCCCCGTCTCTGGATAAGGACATCGGTCAAAAGACGAAGCAAAAATGTATCTTGAGGGACGTCCTTGTCCTAAGTAATTAATTATAAAGTGTAATAATAAAAGGAATTCTGGATATGAAATATCTTTTATTTAGCGAGATGAGATCTCATACCCATCTCACACATGGCAATAAAAGTCAGATTCATATTTTCAGCTTTATGGGATGTGGCAGAGTCGGTAAAAGTTCTTCCGGGTTTCACTCCGTCTCTGTTAAAAGCTGCGCTCTCTGAAACGTCGCAGTCGACTCGGAAAGAGTCTGTAACGAAGCGCGGAATCCCGCCTCCGCCATCACTGGCCGCTTTCAAACATGACTAGCAATCTTCTAGTGACACAAAGAGCTTCTTGTAGAAGAAACTACAGATGGAGAGAGAGAGAGAGAGAGAGCGAGAGAGAGAGAGAGAGAAAGAGAGAGAGATGGAATGAGAGAGAGAGAGCGAGAGAGAGAGAAGTGAGTGTGAGAGCGAGATAGTGGGAGCAGGAGAGAGAGAGGTAGCAAAAGAGAGAGCCAGAGAGAGTGTGAGAGAGAGAGAGAGGCGAGAGTTACGTCTCGTATCTGTTTCATAGACACTACTAATAAATTTATTTTCTCTCTCTATCTCTCTCACGCTTTCACTTTCTCTCTCACTCTCTCTATAGTCTCTCTCTCTCTCTCTCTCTCTCTTTCTCTCTGTTTGTCTTTTTTCACTTTCTCTCTCACTCTCCACTCTCTTTCCTCTCATCTTCTCTGAACTCCTCTGATTACGCGCCGCCTCTCTTCTAATGAGGCTACCTCTGAACTTACGATACAGTCGCCCTCGTCTTCTAATGAGGCTAAACTACACTACAAGCGAATAATTCATGTGCGGCGTATCTCCGTGCTCCAGTTCGGTGAATTAATTTCTCTTTTCTGAGACTTTTAGCTCTTTACATTACACACGTCTTGAGTGATCGAACTTTAGATGAGTCACGTAAGCCATAACGACGGAGGATATAACTAACACAGAAGACATCCATCATTTAATATCCCATCATTAGGTGAAGATGAAACTGGAACGCTGGCACACATGAGCCGCAGAACTGGAAGGGAAAATTCAGAGGAATGGAAATTACAGTGAAATTCATTTTCTTACCGAACGAAGCTCAGCTATAACGGTTCTTTTGTAAAGAATCATGTGAAACATGTGAATCAGGTAAAAATGAATGAATCATGTTAATAAAAGCTACAAATGAATTATTCAAATCAATTAATTACAATAAAAAAATAAGTAAAAATCCTAAATAAAAATGAATGAATCATTTGTCAGATTTGCATATGACACTAAATGAATCATTATTAAATGAGTCACATTCTAGACAATTCTTGTGTCAGAACCTTTTTATAAAAAATAAATAAATAAATAAATAGTTGATCAATCTCACATGAATCGTTTGTCAAATTTTTATGTTAAAGTAAATTAATCAAGTGTCAGAATCACATTTTAAAGCCAAGGAATTATATGATTCACTTATACATAAAACATAAAAAAATATATAAATCAATGTTTACAAAAAACAAATCATGTGACTATGGATAAAATAATTGTTTATTAAAAATCCCACTCATGTCACTTGTGTCAGAATCGCATATGGCACTAATTGAATCATTACTAAATGAGTCACATTCCAGACCAAACGAATGATGTGTCAGATCCACTGATAATAATAAATGACTCATACTGTAGACTAAATAAACAACATTGTGTCAGAGAACCATTGCTAAAACAAAACAAATATAAATATGTGGGAAATTTTTACATAAGAATAAATGAATCATTTGTCAGAATCACATGACACTAAATGAATCGTGTGTCAGAATTAGGTTTAGACTGAATGAATCATGTATCAGAACCCTACATGCAAACATCTCGATTGGAATGAAATCCCTTAAAAAGAAATGAATCAATGAATCATAATAAATGAATCATGTGTCAGAGCCATAGTTAAAAAACAGACAAAAAGTAAAAATCCCACATGAAAATAAACGAACCATGTGTCAGATATACATATGACAACATCATGTGAAAAATGAATCATGTGGGATAATGATAATTAGAAATAAATGAATCGAATCAGAAACACACACGCACGAATGAATGAAATGAATCATTTTAAAAGCAAAACAATAAATTTTGGGTTCAAAATCATTTCATTGTGATAAACTTAAACGCTTAACTTACCTTCCGAGCAGGACGCGATTAGAGTTTTATATGAGTTGTATGACGCGGGGGACGAGGACATGCCGGAAATAAGAAAACAGAAGCGTATATAAGAGCTGTGAGGTGGTGATATCAGAAAGGGAAGATGGACCATTAGTGTTTGATTGCCTTGTTATGATGAAAGCTTTGTTAAATTAAATTCAGTTAATTAAGAGTAGGGGAGGGAGGAGGAAAAGGAGGGTGGTGGTTAATAGAGCACAGTGAAGCGCAGGATACACACTCGGCTGCTGATTTATTGGGAACAGAAATCTCGTATCTCTGTTCATTAGGCAGTTTGCTGGGGTTTTATCACAGTCCTGGGGTGTCTCTGTTTCTCTAATGGAGGCAGTGGAGCTGTAACACCAATCTTTAACACCGCTGTGGAAAACCAGTTAATCCAGGCCTGCTGACCAGGGGCGGAGTTTCAGGCTCAGAATTTCACTGCATCCGGAAATTTGTACCGCAGGAAAATAACAATTATGTAAATTTGTAATGATTGACAGAAGCATAACATAGAAACTTTCCAATAATATCTGACTAGAAGCTCCGTCCACTTCAACAGTAGCCATGTTATTATTCTGTCTGTCGCTATAACGCTATCATAGTATATATACCCTTATTTATAGATACTATATATTACATACTACTGCCCCTTCTGTACATTATTCACTCCCACCTCTGTAATTATCAACCTATACAATAAAGTTAAATCTAATCTAAACTAATCTAATATAATCTAATATAATCTAATATAATCTAATTAAAGATATAAATAAAATATAATACATTTAAAGGCTATAAGTGGTCTGGTCTGGAAGTGGAAAATAAACTCTTTCCCAGGCTAAGACAAGCTAGTTAACCGACTCAGCTAGCTGAACTTTTCTCACCATGTCTTACTTATCTGGAAAAGTCCGCCTTAAAAACGTATTTTTAAGGATGTCCGAGACCGAGTTCATTTCTCCTCCTACATCAGCCATTGTGGGAGTAAAAATTCTAATTCAACTGTACAGACATGATTTGTTTGTCAAACTGGCCGGTAACAGTTTTTCTCTGATCGACCAATCAGAGGACGAAAAAATGCTGACGTTATTGTGGGCCAGCTAGCTGTCCCTTCTTAAAGAGAATTTGAAATCTGATTGGTTAATAAAACAGTGTTTAACCAATGATCAATCTGCCACTGCTAATATAGTGTAAGTCACATGGGCAGCAGTACTGATTCTGAAGGGCAGATTAGATGAACATGGCAGCACATAGAAACTGAAATCTGATTGGATTAAAAAATCTAACATCCACATCCACGTACTGGAAGCAGTGCAGCGAGAGAAACACTACGAAATGAAGAGAATAAACTGTTGGAATAAATTAATACCATTTAATGGAACTAATATTAGAATTTAGGTTGTAAATGTAGCTCATCTTATGATACTTTTTATGCAGCAGAGAAGGACATACTGACATACTGGAGTGTGTGTACATATAAATAATGAGTGTAAGTATGACACAGAGGTTTATTAATCCTTACTTTATTTTCCTAAAACTGTGAGGTGTAAAGTTTTGATTTTTTCACACTGTGTCACTGTAATTAACACATTTCGGTGTAGAAATTAATTAATAATCTATTTTAGATGAGCAGCTGAATAAAAATCCGTCGCTCTGAGGGATGTTTCACACAGAGACAATCCGCTCTCTGTTTACACCCCCGATTTTATCTCCCGCTAATCAGATGTTGTTTTTTTTTTTTTTTAGCATCGTTCTGAACTAATCCATCACCCAGAAGCGCTGGGACGCTGTTAACAGTGTTAAAAAAACCCAAAACAAAACACTGTATTTCAGTAGGGCCGCACATGTACAGCTAATCAAATGAAGCGTCTCGAGCAACACTGAGCCGGTGCTGGAAAAGAACCAACGCCCACTTGGCCTCCGGCCGCAAGCTGATTGGAAAATCATCTGAGAAAATACGCTTCATTAGCGCAAGCAGTGATTAGGCCAGAGACGAGAAGAAATAAAGAGGGGGAAAAAATGAAATAATGTTAGCATGATGAGCGGAGAGCCGAGCCAGCGCTGGAAGTAAATGTCAAGCAAAATGCCATCAGTGTGATCTGGCATCACACATGCAGCCTTAAATATGAAGGCACTCAGGAGTGACCAGCGAGTCTGCATCTCTTTCTGCTTCTGATATAATTATATAAGCGATATGTGGCACCAGGCCAACAGAGGGCAACCATGAGGTTTTCGATACTGTCTGCTTTTGTTATTTACATTTTCCAGTTACAGAATTCGGCAGACGTCCTTATCAAGAATGACTTTAATCTCATTTCCAAAACTGAGCAGTTGAGGGTAAAGGGCCTTTTCCAGGGGCCCAGTGAGGGCAGATTGGTGGTGGTGCTAGAAATTTAAATCCACAATCTCCTGATCAGCAGTCTAAAAAGGGTAACGACTAATCCAGTAAGGAAATGATTTCATTGTTCATGATTGGCTGCAGGTGCCTCACGTAGCTGTAACTTTTTTTCCAATGGTTATTAATACAAACTGTCTTAGTCCCTAAATAGCCAGACCATCACAGGACCACACACACACACACACACACTCCTATAGGCAATTTAGAATCATCAATCAATCGAACATACATGTTTTTGGACTGTGGGAGGAAACCGGAGAACCAGAGTAAACCTTTGCAAGGACCTACAGGGAGAACATGCAAACAGACACAGAAAGACCCCTGCAGAGGAATCAAACCCAGGACCTTTTTGCTGTGGGGCAACAGTGCTAATCATTCCCTATAGAAATGACTTAAGTTTAAGCCCCCCTCTCCATACACACATCCATACTGTGTGTAGTATAGTCCCCTTCTCTCACAGATCATCCATCACTACAATAAAACTGTCCATGCTGAGCGTCGTTTAAAGCGCCGCCATCTCCCATCAGCGGCATGAGACTGACCTGTGAGTCTGCATCAGTCCTGTATGTTGACCCTCACTGTTAAAAGCAGCTGCTACATTTTCTTTACGACGACTATAAAGCTGAGCGCTCGAGTCGATGAGGCTGCAGTGGTTTGTTAACACGGCTATCGATAGTTTGTGGGAAGAAAAACAGCTCAGCCGGGAGGAGTGAACGTTGGAGGGCTGATTGACTCCTGCTGCGTTCTGGTGGATAAATATTTTCGCCTTGCAGTGGATGCAGATGCGCATGGATTGTACAGAAAATTGCCAGTTAGTCATTCCGTAAACTGTGTAAGACATCTCATTACAGAGCATTGATTTAAACCCGGGGGTGTATAAAGTTCCTGAAAGCAACAGTAAAATGAAGGTAAAGTGTTGGTTGGTGGTCACATGGTCTTCAGTCTTGTCTCGTCATTGGTTAGTTCATGCCACAGAATATAGGATTTTGCACCTGCTCAGGCAATACAAAATAAACGAATAGCTTTCTGTGATGAATCGAGTCATATTAAGGATTCCTTCGTTCATGAACAACACATCACTACTTCTTAGGTAGTAAGTAACAAGAGTACTACCAACAACAACACAACCACCACCAATAATAACAAAACGATTCATACTACCACTAATACAGACACTGCCACTAACAACACAACCACCAACAACAACATCAATAACAAAACCATCAACACTACCATTAATACCAACTCCACTAACACAACCACCACCAACAATAACAAAACAATCCATACTACCACTAATACCAGCACTGCCACCAACACTAACAAAACCAACACTACCACTAGTACCAAAACTACCATTTGCACCAAGAACACAACCACCAGCACCACCAACAACGGCATTAACAAAACCATCAGCACTACCACTAATACCAACACTTCCACCACCAACACTACCATAAATACCACCAACACTATTACTATTGCCACCACCATGGGCAAAACCATCAACAACAACAACAAAACCACCATCACTAGGATTTCTGATTGTTTGAATCTCTGTTCAATGAAGTTTATTTAACTTAATTAATACAAAGAAAAACAAATGATTTATTCTTGCAGGCCTCAGCAAATTTTAGTCCACAGTCTCTGGTTGTACCGGCAACTTAATCCTGTGTTAAATGACCCGTTAATTATATTGTTGTTGCAAGTTTATGAGCCATCATCGCCCATCTCCGGCAATCCCTCCGCTTTTAATCGCTACCATAAAACTCAGTCGTTAGACGTTTTGTCATTCGTATGAGGCACTCCTCAATGCACAACAGTGGGATGATGACTTCCTCCCTCCCACCATTAACTCCTGAACAATTACACATGCGAGCGAGATAATTGTCTCATGCTGTTTAACCTTTGCGGAAGAATCAACTTTTAAAAAGCGGAGGGGGAAAACGATTGCTGGTGTCATATCTGCTGTTCCACCTGTAGTGAAAAAAATGTCAATGACTTTTTCAAATGCTCATGATGCACAGAAGGTAGTGTTTAAAAAAAACTGCTGTGTAAAGATGTTCAATGAATACATCACGTGGATATGGATGATGGAGGAGTACGGTGGCTTAGTGATTAGCAAGGCTGCGCAGTACCTTTGGGGGTTGGAAGTTTGATTCCTTCCTCTACTTATTAGTGTATGGAGGTTCTACGGTATAATTCTCTTTGTGCTTTAGGGGTTTCTCCAGAGGGTTCTTTAGTCTCTGTCCCTCATTACAAAGACATACATTAAGTTGCATTTCTATATTGATAGTGTGTATGAGCACATGATTGAGCTATGTGACGAGTTGGTGCCCTGTACAGGAGGTCCCTTATCTTAAGACGGCTTCAGGTTCTCCAAGAGTCAGTGTGGCTAAGCTTCGGTTGTCCTCTGTGCAGGGTTTTGCATTTAAAACTTAACCATAAGCCACCAATTCCCCACAAGCTTGCTAACAATTAACAATCTGCCAAATGAGTATTAGTGTGTGAGTGGAGTGGGGCAGTGGTAGCTCAAAATTGGGCAGTGGTGGCTTAAATAGTTTAGGCCCTTAATACTCCCTGCACCAAGGGGTTATTTTTCATGGCTGACCCTGTGCTTTTAGCCCAAATTCTTACCTCACACCTCTAGCAATCCCAGACTAGGCTCCATAACCCTGAACAACATCAGATATTTACCAAAGACAATTAAATAAATATTTATTTAGGAACAAATTGAAGAATAAAATTTTCAGCACTAAGCTTCTACTTCTGGGCCCCTGAACAAGGGCCCTAATTTTGTTTAGAAGGATAAAATAAAAATGTCTGCCAAATTCCAAAAAGGTAATATTTTCTGTGTTGCTATCCATGGTGCTGAAAGGCCATTGTTTGAATAGTAGTGATATCTTTATCAGTATTTATAGCTGTCTAATGATACTGGCTTTAATTAAAGGCTTATTTTTTAATTTATCTTAAATCAGAATGCTAAACATTGGAAAATCCCTTCCAATACAGGCAACAGACGTGATCTCATCGCCATTAGACATTTATGTTTTCACATCTTAGAGTGTCAGATGAAGCAATAAATCCCACCAACTGTTGCTTCGGTGTTAATTATTATTGTGTCTTGGATGACAAACACTTTATTTTCACTCTTTACACTTTACTTTATTTCTCACATTACTGACATTTACTTTCACATTACCGAAATATCAGCACGGGTTCAGATTCTCAAACCACAAAAAAAAAAAAAGACCTTATGCTTACTGAAAATTTGGTAACATTGGTAACGATTTTAATTGGCATGTTTGCTGTCCTAAACTTCCTATATCTAATTCATTTATATAATCTCACCCATAGACTCTATGGACTCTAGGGATTTGACTCTATGCCTGGGTGTTCCGGCTGTTCCAGCATCTCCTTACATTGTAAGCCCCCCATTGTAAACCTTCAATGGACAGTTAGTTTTCAAAGGCGTATATACCCTATTCCCAGCTCTGCCCCAGTTTATTGGTCCAGGGATAAATGATTTAGTGTCAATTTTCAATACCATTTCAATGTAATGATATTATGGATTTTTGCGCTCCTTTTCACAAACTTCAAAAGTCAAAAGACAAACCACAGCCATGGCTGAATAATGGTACGCACTGCCTCCAACAGGCATAGAGGAAATGGAAGAAGGAGAAGCTGCAAGTGTCTTACGATATACCGAAAGATGCTATGATTAAGTGTTAGAAGGCAGTTGGACGTGGTTGATCTAGATCTTTTGTCAATAGTGAATGCGAGTCTCTTAAGTGGTGGTGTGCCATCCTGCGCTGCATCATGTGCCAACATGCAGTGGTACAACCTCTTTTAAAAAAAGTCTAATAAAAGTCTAATTCATCTGACTTAAAGAACTGTATTTCTATCCAAAATCTCTGGAGAGTTCTTTCTTTTAACAGCTTTCAATTTACTTAAATGCAAATGGTATTTTTCCAATCAGGCTTTAGGGTGCAGCACATTTAGGGTCGGCCCGTCTTAAAGTGTCTAATAATTTGTCTTTGGCTGTTGATTCGGGGAAAGTGTGCAATCTTGTTTTAACTTGATTTGACAGCTGCATTTGACACTAGAATATATGAAATACTGATGGAATGTTTAGGCTGGAATCCAAGGTGATGCTCTTCACTGATTTAGTTCATATCTCCCTGGGAGAACTTTTTAGGTAGAATTAGAAAATTTGACATCCTATTCTACTCAAATGATTTCTGGGGTCCTGCAAGGATCAATACTGGGTCCAGCTTAGATTGTATTTATATGCTTTCTTTGGCTGATATCTTTCAAAACATAATGTGCATAAAGATCTGGACTCAAGACCCACCACAGGCAGTCTGCCATTCTTGGGTCCTTGAGCAAGACCCATAACCCTTCCTGATCCAAAGGCGCTGTATTATAACTAACCCTGTGCTCTGATCCCAACCTTCTAAGGTGGGATTAAGAATTGGGATGGCAGCAAATTTTTTTACTAATATTTGTTTGGCCCTCTTATTTCTTCAGAACTTATAATTATCCTATTAATTAGTTCCTTTTAAATCTAAGGTACATAATTGTGCAAGGAGTCTCGGTGTCATCTTTGATGCAGAGATAAAGTAATATAGCGAAATTGAAACCTTTTCTGTTTTTTAATGATTTGGAAGATGTCACACATGCTTTTATCATATTCAGACTGAACTATTGTAATTCATTGTACAATGGTGTTTCTCTTGCATCAATGTCACGCCTGCAGTCAGTTGAAAAATGCTGCTGCCAGGCTTTTAACTGGGACTAGAAAATTTGTAAGAATAACACCATTATTAGCATTCCTTCATTAGCGCTGGTTATATTTAGAATTAAGTAGAAGTTATTATTTGTTTTTACAGGCTTAAATGGACTGGCAAAAAGTTACATTAGTGAACCTCTTCAGCAGCACACATCCTCGAAGACCTCACCACCTCTCCATGTTTGATCTTCTGCCAATCTTGATGAGTTTAAATTGATTAACTATGTTTTAAAATTGGTAGATTATTTGGCATAGCTTTAATAGGTCAAACCTGTGGGTCAACGTCTGTTGTTTTTAAATGTGTTACTGTATAGAAATAAATAAATAAATAAGTTGGCACATTAGCAACATCTCCCAACACCTCGAATCAAACCCGCTCTTTGCTCGACATCTGGACAGCATCTTGTTGTGTCAAACGGCAGGTTTTCTCTACTTTATCGCAGGTTATCAGTTTTTTCTAAAGAGCAGATTAAACAATTATACGTACAGGGACTTCGCAGTGACGTCCTGCTGTTGTTCTTCACACTTTACTTTTTAAGCCAGATCAGAGGTGAAAATGAACTAAGAACAGCTGGAGTGGAAGTGCTAAAAAACTGAAAAACAAAAAAAACATCTACTGAAGATGATCTGCCTAAATAAATAGAGAGAACACACACACACACACACATGTCTAGATTGGTAGAACAGTTTTTTTTAAACCAGTCCTATATGAGACAGGGAATTCATTTTATAGTCTGTCGTTGTCAGTTCATTTAAATTTGGTTGAAGTGGTTTTATTTTCCTGAACAAACTTGAAAGCATCTAATAAACCATATATGAGT
Source organism: Bagarius yarrelli (assembly GCA_005784505.1). NCBI lineage: Eukaryota > Metazoa > Chordata > Actinopteri > Siluriformes > Sisoridae > Bagarius > Bagarius yarrelli. Next base: position 2,465,494 of record VCAZ01000029.1, read on the forward strand.
TTCCCAATTTCGGTTAAATCAATTTCATACTCAAATCTTTAGTTTTTCATTTTATAAATAGGATTTAGATTCAGACTAGACATTGCTGTTTTTTTGTGTTAAGGATAAAAACAGTGGTTTCGCCAATTGTACAGGGGGGACATCTGTCCCCGGGCGAAGCATCTGGGGTGCCAAATTGATGTTACATAATTGCGTATGAACTTCAGAATAAAATGTTTTCCTCACTTATATTTTCATTGTACCAGTGTTGCCTTAATTATTTTACTTTTTTTTATCCTCTTGATTCCCTAAAAATATGGCACAAGGGACACAAGAAGGCCAGGAGGACACAAGGGGGCCAGGACAGGGGCGCAAAAACTGACTTTGTCCCTGGGCGCTGAAAATCCTAAAGTACGCCCAAATCCTAAAGAGAGCATCTGGAAGATTTTCTATCATGTCAGCATCTATAACATCTGACCGCTATTGAATTGTAGGGCAATATGAGGCTCGTGGCGCCGATCATTCTTCTTTAGCATACAGAGAAAAGTTTATTAAACACACTTCATCACACAATGTGAAGTTTTAGACTAAAAGTTATTTTCAGCCTTACTAATTTTTTTTCATCCACCTGTGGTACTGAGTGTGGTTTACTTGTTAAATGGTAAAAGCTGCAGTCCAACAATGCATCGTCTTAGGCGGCATGCACTGTACGACTTCGATCTGGCTTTAACGGTTAGACTGGGGTTAGGGATGGAGTTAGGGCTGAGTAGTGATCGAAGTGAGATGCAATGGCTAAAGTAAAAAAAAAATTGAGACATGGACTAAACTCACAGGCACATTACAGCAGTCCATTATACCTTCACTGGAACGACGATGTCCCTGTGTGCAAAACCTCTGATCCCCATGAAGACTTGCTGTGTTCTGAATGTTTTGGAGTGGAAGAATGACAGATGACACAATCTAGTAAAACACTTGCATATAGAATGAGTCTAAAATAAGTCTAACATCTAAAATGGCATCTAAAAAATGCACACAGATGTGGTAAACAGCTGTGAGAATACTTCCACTGTATAGTGTACTTTTGACGTCATCCTTGCCATTCTTTTAGTTAGATTTTAGTCATTTTTATGTGACTTTAAATGAACACAACAGAATGAAGTCTCTTTGTAAGGAAGACAGAAATGAAGAAGTGGTTTGCTCTGTGAAAGCCGAGATCGGAATGACGTAGGATCAGAATCAGGGAGAGTGTTTAAATAATAAAGAAGAAAGGGCAGAGGAGCGATCCCTGGGGAACACCTTGGGTAATAAGAGATGTTTGGTACAGACAACAAAATGTCTGTAAAAGAGCGATAAGATCTGAAGTAGGCAAAAGACAAGTCTGTTAGCAAATATCTAAAAGACTTCATGATTTGTAGAATCTAAAGCAGCAGTGAAATCAAAAAGAAGAAGGGTAAGGTCTGAGGCCTGCCTCTGAGTCGGTCAAATCCAGACTCTTATTACTCCACACATCAATACGCCGTTAGATCTGCTCCTGTTTTCACAAGCTGTACCACATGAACTTGAACTTAAAACTTGTCGAAGAGTCTGAAATAAAACCTGAATACACATTTCAGTCTTGAAATTTTTCTTTTTACTTTTTGTTGAAACTAGGACTAAGAGCACACAGCATGGAAGCTTCCGTCTGTTACCCGAGCCCACATTGACAGCTCAAGGTTCGCTGTTCCTTCAGCCGAGGATGTGACATGTTCGGCAGCACTGTGAGATTCTTTAACTCCAGTCTTAGTAAATGCAATTTATCAGGTATTTAACAGACCTGGATAATAACTCCTGGCGAAGGATTTAAAATAAACATGTCTAACACGGCGGATTGTTATAGAAGAAAAAAACTCCTACAGGCCAAAACTGAAATCTGGAATTACATCAGCTACAGGTTTCTTTTTTTTCTTTTTTTTTTTTCTTTGGGTATATTTCTTTTTTTTTTCTCTAAAGTTTAGACTGATTTTGTGACCCAACTTGGCGTAATTGCCTTAAATAACAAACGAGAAGTGTTGCAAAAGTTTTCCAGAAGATTTTGGAAAAAAAAAATAATTGCTAGAAAAAGTACTGCTCAAAAAAAACAAACAAAAAGACAGACTGAAAAAAAGAAGAACAGACGTCTGGGTTTAGACTTTCCTCAGAGTAAATGCTGAATCCCGGCTCTTCATAATGGGGCGATTTACTCTCTACTATTCTTTACCACTAATTAACTTTCTTTTTATTTGCATAGTCACATATTCACGGCGATAACTGGAGTTTGGACTCTTTAAACAACTACACACAGGTGAGCATAAGAAGGGCTGCGGTTCTGCACCCGAGGCGTCTGGGTCACCTTTGTCATGTGATCATTTGTTTGTCGATATCCAACTTCTGCTAATGTCTCGGTGTGATTTATTCTCAGGTCCTCTCAGAGACTCAAATCCCCCTGATCTCCATGAAGACATGCTGTGTTCTAGATGTTTTAGAGTAGAAGAACTCTTATGTCCTGATTCTGACTCAACACCTTTAAACTGTACACCACTGGGATGAACTGGAACCCCGACTGAACCCCAGATCCCCTCAAACTCAACATTAGTGTCTGATCTCACTAATACTATTGTAACTAAATGAACACTAAACCACACAGTCACATGACCCAAATCTAGTGGCACAGAAGAACCGAGGAGATTATAGAAGAAAGTGTGAGTCCAACATCTGGAATAGGATGTTAAAAGAACACCCCAAAGATGGATGTGATAGAAAGACGTTCCAATAGCTTTGGCCATATAGTGTGTTTTGCACGTCTTCATTCATTTTTGTTCGAAAACCATGCTAGTCTCTATGACCCTGGTGTAACGTTAAGCATATCTAAGAACAAAAAAGATTCAATGTGAGGACAGACAGAAGCAGCGGCGATACACTCGTCACAGAGCGACGTGAGCAGGGAACCGAGTAGACAGGAAGCTGCATCAGATTTAGAGATTAGTAACGATCGACTCTAAAAGAAATAAAAAGTCAGGGATTTGTCACAGAATCTAAAGCAATGTTCGGAGTAATCCAGCAAGAAAAACGCCGGGAGGTTCTGCTGATCGTAGCTTTCTAGAAGATGAAAAAAAAATTGAGTATTAATCCGTAAAAGAAGAAAATCGGTCATAGCAGAGAGAACGATTCCGGTTTGATGGATAAGACAGGAAATTTGAACGAGTAGAGTTTAGAATTATACACATTATATAAGCCAAAATATTTGAACATCTGAGAACAGTTTACTCTTCCGGGCATTGCCTTTACCAGGGTACCGAAAACCAACCACCCAAACTAACTTCTCCAGGAATTTGTAATTAAAATGGAACAAATATATAATATAAAAGCACACACACCATCGCTCTTAAATAAACATTAGGACCCTGCAGTTTGCTATCAATCATAAGTATTAGAGTAAAAAAAAATGAAACTGTCTTCTGCATTTTAGAAGAATAGAGAGGCTTCATTGCAAAGCTCCAATGAGTTATTGATTAGATACAGTGTTAAAATTCAGCCCAGGAAAATACCTCACACGGATTTAGAGCGCAATATTAAGAGCAGGTCATTCGTCCACACTGCGATACAGCAAACTAAAGACTGTGACGAATCCAGAGAAGAGGACAAGCTTAAGTTTTTACTTATACACTGTGGAATCTCGGCATAGAAACGCCCTCCCTTACGAAATTTCCCTTTAATTTGCAAGAATTACGAAGCATGCGGGCTACGTTGCGCTTATGTCCAGGAGCCGTTCAAAATTCATTTGTGTTAATAAAAGGCCACGCAAAGCAAGATGAGACATTTTTTTTTAGTCAGCGAAAAGTGTTCCTAAAGAGTCGACCCACGATACCAACATCGCCGTAGACGTGTTCGGAAGCTCAATTACTTAAAAAAAAATGTTTTTTGTTTGCAAGATCAGAGGATTTATTTCATATTTTACTTCATTTACACGTCTTTGACGATTTTAACTGTTTTTATATGCAATAGTATAATGATAGGGTTGATAAATAGCAATATTGGTTGTATTTTTATATACCAAACCCGGTTCTTGCCAACTATAAACGGGTGGGCAGACAGATATTCCAGGTGGCCAATTTTTAGGGGTAGGAGTTTTAGGGGTTTTTTTAGGAGATAGTAAAATTCTGTAAAATTAGTGCAGAAAATTAAGGAATTAGTAAAATCTGTAAAATTCAACTAATTGAATGAAGTGGGGAAGTGGTGGTTCATAGTTGAGGTGACTACCAACCTAAAGATTGTGGGTTCAATTCCCAGCTTCACCAAGCCACCACTGTTGGGCCCCTGAGCAAGGCCCTTATCCCTCAATTGCCCAGTAGTATAAAGTGATAAGGGTGTCTGTCAAATGCCAGAAATATAGTTGTACTAATATTCTTCCATAGACCGCGCTGTTACTTTGCGTTTTGATTGGTTGGGGCTTTCTACACCTCTTCTTTGAACTTCTCAAAACGGAACCCACCTCCTTTAAGCAAATCACCAATCTTACAAAACAAGGTATAAACGTATTTGTATACTGCTGTCTTTACCAAATTTTGATTGGGTGGGCAGGACAGACATTTGGATGGGCTCAGCCCACCCCTGCCCATACCTAAAGCCGCCTCTGGCCGGAACAAATCTATTCATTACGTATTTACAAAAAATTTGTATTGCAATACACATTTTTGTCTGCAGAACCTATAGAATGTGTATTCTGGGGTTCGACTGTATAGACAATAAGAGTAACAGATAAACAAAACCCCACAATTAAACACCATACAAGTTATTGCAAATTTTCCCCAATAAAACTTCACCAATAATCAGTGGCGAACTTCACATTCGCCCCTGTTTTCTGTCGGCTTCTGGCAGACACGTGTTCATCGTGTATTTAGAAATAAACTCGATTATTCTCTGACCCACAGTTTCCCCATGATCAGTTTACGTAAGTGAATCACCGCAGTATTGGATGAATTATTGCTAAATCCAATTTCCTGCCTAAGATGAGATTATTTTTTATGCAGTAGTGCTCAGTGTGCAGAAAAATAATGTGTTAAATTGTGGAGGAGAGACACACAAAGCGTGTGGCAGTGCTATCAGCATTAGCATGAGCGCTAAATCTACGTTGAGCTGTATTCGGACCCAGCCGAGGGTTTCAGTGAAGACAAATGTTATGTGTTAAAATTATTTAAAATAAATCGCTTTTATTTTGAAAGATTGTGACAGACAAGGAAGTTTTAAACCGGGTGACTTTCACTCTAAAGCTCATTTGAAAATTGTAAAAATTAATTGAACATCCATCCTTCCATTCAGGAAGAGCTGTCCTTGTTTTGGAGTGTGTAAAGATCCTGGTGTGAATCTTCAGGAGATCAGAGAGCTTAAGGTGAGCTAGCCTAGCGTAGCCAGCTAGCATAACTGTAAAGAGGTTCAGGAAGAATTCACATAAAGGATAAAGGATAAAGGCTGCATCCGAAATCACATACTACTTAAGTAGGTACTGCATTTAAGTTAGTACATACTTCTATATATAGTATAATTATAGGTAGACATACTACATACTTTATAGACATACTACATCAGCCATGTTTGACTTAACTTCGGCTCAGAAATCGATATAGTTCTTAATGATGCCTGTTTATTTCCTAATTCTGGGTCACTGGGATCTGCTGGGGTCTATCCCAGCCATTTTTGAAAGTGGTAAAAAAAGCAGGAGGGGGACACCCTGGACAGATCAACAGTCCATCACAGGGCCACACACACTCACAGTCACTCCTATGGGCAATTTAGAATCACCAATCAATCTAACATACATGTTTTTGGATTAAGGGAGGAAACCAGAGAATCCGGAGTGAACACACACAAGAACCCAAGGGGGGGAACATGCAAAACTCCACACAGACTCCATACGCGCAACTTTTCGGTTCGGTTTGGTTTATTCGCATGCTAGAAACGCTTATGTATGCCGGTACAATATCCTTGCAAAATTTAAATTCTTATGATGAAAACTCTAAGTGGAGGTTCTGATGTATCTACTTCGACTTCATACTCTAATGACAAGTCAAGAAAAAAATCTCGACTCCTGCGATGGCGGCCGGTTCGGGTTTTCCACTGACCGCGTTGGCGTCTCATATTTCAGTGAGCGTCTGTGTTGCGTGAACTACGACAACTCAATTTGCGCCGAATTGAATCTTGGCAGCCAAACCCGAGAGCGCTGCTGTACAAACAGCATATGTCATGTTTATATAATTGTATCTCTTTCACTTTCCCACTCGCTCTCTCTCTCTCTCTCTCTCTCTCTCTCTCTCTTTCTCTCCTCTCTGCTCTCCTTCTCTAAATCTCGATCACTTAGCCAACCTCCGTCACTTTCTCACCTCCCATCCACTCTCTCTCTCTCTTCCCCCCTCCCTTTCTTCATCTCTCTTCCTCTCTCTCATACTGATGTAGCCCGGTCCCTCCCCTCGCCTTCCTCCATCTCTCTCCCCTCTCTCTCTCTCTCTGTCTCTCTCTCTCTCTCTCTCTCTTCAGTTCCTTCCGCTCGCTCTTACTGAACGCACCGGTTGTCCCCTCTTCCTCTTTTTCTTTTTTCTCTGCTCTTCTCTCTCGGATATTTTTCCTTCTCGGCTTAGCGTTCGTCCGTCCATCTCGTTTGTATTTCTGGCGTCTCCTCCACATCACCTCGGTGCGCGTGTCCGCTTCTCGAGCATGAGAGGAGTCGCTCTTTTTTCTGCCCTCCACAAGCATGAGCCGAGCACAGGGATCTCTCAGAGCAACTTTCGCACGGATGCGTTAAAGCGTCGTCCTGGAGCTCCGTTCCTCATCACAGGAGAGAAGCAGATTTAGGTGAGCACATGCATCTACACTCATACCTGGAGAGATGTGTGTGTGTGTCCTTTGCAACGGTTGCATTGCAGTTGTGCATTAGTTAGGTTGTAGAGATGATGCACCATCACCAACAACCCCTGCAGTCTGTCCTTACACTCACTGACCAGCAGTTTATTTTTTATCTTTCAGCAGCTCAGTTTTTATTTCCTAGATCTTTCTTTTAGTTTCTGGTGCATAGACTTGATCTTTAGCCAGCAGTTGGAGTGTGTTTGCGTGTGCGTGTTTTGTATGTGTGTGTATGTGCCCGCGCTTGTGCGTGTGTTAGTGCGCACTCCAAACAAACGATTAAAACTGCAGAGAGAGAGAGAGAGAGAGAGAGAGAGAGAGAGAGAGAGAGAGAGAGATTTTCTTGCTCACCTTAATAATAATAAAGCATCCTTCAAAAATAAAATGCAATAACAGAATCTCGTGCAAAAAAAAGTGCATCCGTGCACATCCAATTTCTGGCGCAAACATTTTTTGCATCAAAACAAATGAAGACACTAATTAAAACAAAACTAAGTGTTTGTGCATAAGATAGAGGACAGCATGATATTTACATCTAGAAAAAGATAAATAATAACAAAAATTCATCAATACTTTCCTGCATCGCTGCAAATGCGTTAATATTCTACTTCATCCAGCATTTTTTTTTAATGTTAATCATCTCACTTACTCTTTTCTCTTATGTGCATTTCTCCAAAAGCAACGCAAACTCGTTTGCATCGACGTTTGTAACACTAGAGCGGTGCTGCACGTGCGACACCTTACAAGATGTTTCCGGTGCTGCGTCTGCATCTCTCTCTAAGTTTTTGCACAACTGTGCAATCGAGCGTGGAGAGCATGTTACACACACATGCACATGCATGCACTTTATAAATTATAGCATTGCAACATGCAACCAAAGAAAAAAAAATGCTACATTTAATGTGAACAGCTCAGCTTTCGCAGATTATATTACTGGCCTGCGGGTGGCGCTGTCGCACTTTTTCCCTCCAATGTCATATTCCACTTTGAGGGCTCAGTAATTGAGTGATTATGATGGATGTATCCCAAAAAATACAAATGGCTGAGTGCGATTCTGGTAAGCACCTGCACCAGAGAAGGGGGGGGGGTGTACATGGAGGAAGAGAAGGAAGGGGGATTATTGTAATTTCTGTATGGTCATAAATGTAAATTATGGATGAATCTCTGAAACGATTGTAAAAGGTTTTCCATTTGTTGTTATTGATTGTTAACGTTGCTGATCTGGCAACCGGAGTCCTGCACAGGTCGGAAAGGTTAATTGTTTCTGATGTGGGTTGAAAACGGAGTACAATTTTGTGTCATTTTTTTTTCATATCCGATGTTTCGGCTCTACGGAGTGCTGAGTGAAAATGCCGTCGGTGGCTTTAGGTGAACACCTGCCTCTCTGTGTCACAAGTCCGTACAAATGACCCCTGGAAAACTGAGAGAGTGAAAGAGAATGTGTGTGTGTGTGTGTGTGTGGGATGGCTTAATGTTCTCTGGCTATCCGCGCTGCGTGTGAGTGATGGATTGACTGCTACCTGCTGTTGCCACAAACCAGCATGAAGAAGTAGGTCTATTTGGAGGTAACGGCCCGGAGAACACCATCTTCTCCGAGGTTCGTCTGTCGGCACCAAGCCTCGTCCTGAATATCAACAAGCGGCCTGCTTTGGCAGAGCAAATAATAAGCACTGTCTTGCGTTGGCAGAAGTAAGTAGGGTTGTGAAAGGGATTGTGGCTGCAGCTGGTGGCTGCAGGACTTGGCGTCCTGTGGAAATAGTGCCTTTGCATGTCCTGTGTGGTTTGCCTGTTTGAGCAAGTTTATGGCAGAGGTTTTTTTTTTTATTTTATCAGTGTGCATGGCAGATTAATGAGTACGTCTGGCGTAATTGTCGGCATTCCAGCTGATTTGTCTGAACGAGTTCCTAAATAGAAGGTGATTGGTACGCATCGTTAGGGGGCCTGGCAAAGAGCTGATTGTGTGATGTAATGATAAACGATGTGGGAGATAGAGGTGGAAATGGTAGAAGGGGATTTGAGGACACTACAGCATCCCAAAATTCAGAGGAACTGCATGCCTTCTTCATGAAGAAGCTGATCCCATAATTTACAGTAAAAAGTATCCTGATCTATAAAAGTAACTATTGAATATAAATTCCTACCCCATTCCTTAATGCCCTTGAGCTCCTTTTATACTTTTACATTCTGTATCTGCCTCCAAAAATTCCTGCTTTCCTCTTGCCTCTAGTCAAATATACTCCATGTTCTTTTGCTCAACCCCAAGACCTCGACGAGATAATCTTACACATCCCTGGCTTGCAATCTCATAACTCTGCTTAGCATGTCAAAAAACTCAAGCCTTGGGATTTATTCAATACCTCAGGAAGCCCGGGAGGTAATGCAGAAGCGAGCCCAATGCTATTTTTACTTAGTGTCCCATCCTTCCATTCGGAAGGCTGCAATCTGAGATTCGCACCAGTCAGCAGGAAAAAAAATTAGAAAAAAAACCCCGCCTGCTGAGCAGAGAGTCAGGGATGGATGTCGCAGGACCGAACAGTAAATGAATCATTCTGAACGTTAGTAAAATTAATTAGGACAACTGAATCGACACTTCATGAGATAAATATGATGCTTCCTTCCTCTGGGAGAAAACAGAAATGACAATGGCAACCTGGGACCTGGAAATTATTATTAGTAAAAAAGGTCGTGCAGAATTTAAGAGCGAATCATTGTAGAATTTATGTTGTGGTTAAGGCTCTTAGCCACCTGATGGGGTGTGCGGATGAGGTACCGCGGTTTATAAATTGACCCAATACTTTTGTAGATGCATACGGAAGGTCGTTTTGGAAAAATTATGAACAATTGTAACTTATTTCTTGATACTTTTTAACAAATTTTCACGTCACCACTTTATTAATTCCAAATAATTTACTCGCTTACAACAAGGAAAAATAAAGGAGAGGGGACGTAACTGGACCAAAACAATTACTGCAGTAATAAACAAATACGATTTGGCAGCAGGCGTCACAGGATAGATCACGCTGCGGTTGGAGCAGCCTCGGGAAATGAAAGGCAATTAAAAAATAATAATGAAAAGCAGCCATTAAGACGTCGAGGCTGTGCTGTTTATTATTTTTGATCTTTGCTCATATTGTTCTTCAATAATCCCCACTATGTTTGAACTCTTTCCAAAGTGTCAAACTCAAGGATTTTATAGTCGAATGACATTTGTTTTTAGCAACGTGCAAAAACCACCTTTAAAATAACCAATACTAAAATAATAAAATGACTCTGAGAATTACACTAGAATAAGAATCAGATTAAGTAAAATTTTCATGAGGCTATAAAATATTCATAGTTACAGTAATGGTTCCTAATTAAAGAGTTTGGTCATTCTTCTGTCTTTCTCTTTGATATTACATCATGCGGCCTAGAATGGGTGGGTCAGTCAGAACCGATGGATTTGTCTCCTTTGTCTTTCTTTTTTAGTGGAATGTAGCACTATTTCTTTTACTGCAGAAATGCTATTTAAATTACTGGAATATCCGGTATTCCAGTCTTGCCAACTTGTTGTGAATAAGCATCAAAAAGAAAGTCTTAAATGTAAAAATACACAAATAAAACTCATAAAGGAGGTGTGTCCAAACCCTAGAGCAAGGGTGGGCAGTCTCGGTCCTGCAGAGTTAAGCTCCAACCGCAATCAAACACACCTGAACCAACTAATCGAGATCTTGCCAGGTATACATTAAACTTACAGGTGGGTGTATAGAGGCAAGTTGGAGCTAAACTCTGCAGCACACCGACCTTCCAGGACCGAGTTTGGACACCCCTGCAACAACATTTCAACTTAGCCTAGATTCATTGATGCAGCTTCCTGCATGTCATACTTCATCTCTGCACCAGATCCCATGTTGAACTTCAAGCATAGGGAGATAAGACTCCTGAGTCAGAACACACAAAGCCTGCTGAACTCACTGAGCACCCTTCGATGACAGCCAGTCAGACTAGCAACTTTTTGTAAGTGGAATGAAGAGCTGCGGAAGGAAACAGTTTTGATTACAATGCACTTGGCACTTGCGAATGCTGGTCTACAGAGACAGACAAGGAGATGTGTGTTACTGAATACTTGGCCACTGTTCTATCTCATATCCATAAATTATTAACTGTTGTGGTCATTTGCACTGATTAACCTCAATAATTCATCTAGTTGTGTGATTGAAAGGCTCGAATGAAAGGCTTCCAAGGGATCACAGACCCTTGCTTGTAATTATTTCTTTTTTTTAACCTTGTTGACAAATTGGGTGAAGCGGTCCCTATGATCGATGGTACAATGGCCCACCAGCTGGTCCTCCACCATAGTTTTTTTCCTGATGAGGGTGCTAGGATTATTAATAAACAAAGGCAACCTGTAGGTGTGGGAAGGAGGGAGGGAGGGAGCAAGGGGTGGTTCCTGCCAGCTGGCTCAGTTACTTTCTAACCTAGCACCCACTCCTTCGCAAGAGAAACCCTCCAACACCTGCCAGCCGGCTGACAAATGAAAGCCTGCATTTACAAATTCCACACGTGTCCTTGCGCTGGACTGCATTTCCCAGTTACACTGTCATTCCTCATTTTAGAGTGTTTGGGTGGGGGTTATGTAGCTGTCTTTTTTCTTCGATCTATCCAGGAACATAAAAAAAAAAAAAGAAAACGACTGGTCCCTCGACAAAGGTGATCTTATCCCCCTCAATAAGTACTACTGAGGATGCTTGAGCCAGAAAGCCTAGCTTAAGTGTTATACATGTACACTAAAAGAAAGGCTTATGTACCTTGTTCCTTCTCCTTTATGTTCAAAGATCTGCAGTCATGCATCTGTTAATCAGGCAGGACTATAAAGAAGGCGAGAAAAATATTCTTTTTACCTTTTTAGTTCATCCAGAAACCAGTTCATCTGGTTCATTTACTTATTTCTACTACCGACAAACAGATTCAGCTTTGATAATTGGCTTAATCTGGGCAGGCTGGCACATGAATATTAAACGACTTGTTATGATCAGGGTCGAGACGCATCGTCTGATTAGAAGTCCTCGTTGGAAGAGCTCTCGGCTGTGTTATTTTTCCGACAGCAGGGTTGGAGGTGGTGGGCCAGTTGGAGAATGCTTAATGTATTGGAGGGAACAAGCGTGACTCAGCATAATGCTGCAGCCTCAAGAAGCCTCTCCTGAGAAACAACTACCACCGCTCAAGCTCTCACCCCTCCTCACCTCAAACCTCCCCCCTTCCCTCTTCTCTGTCATCCTCCAGTGATAAGCTGATCCATGCTGGATCAGAATTACCCTTCTCCTGTGAGTGAGGCTGGGGTAACCTTGAATTAATCATCAAGCACAACTACTTGAGGGATGAGAGTGGTTAAAAATGTTAAGGATGGCTCTTCCCCCCCTTTGTAATCATGGGTTGTACCTGATCTATGTATGTGTATGTATTCATATATTCACTGTATATACCCATTCAATTGACCTTAAAGGCACGGGCTGGTTAATATTTCCGCTCCGCATGTATAAGCCTTTGATCTCAGCCTATTGTGCTCGGCTTCAGTGACTTTTCACCACAGCGTATCGGATACTTCAAAGCAGAATAGACAGAGGCTTGTCCTATAGCGAGTCCAGCATTTGAAACTACAACACAGGTTGGCGTATAGAAGAAAAAGAAAGAGAAATAAAGAGTTGAAAGCAAACCCCCTGAGAGACGAGAGACACGTAGAATCTAGTTGAGGCTTTACCGTAGCAGTGTGCTCAATTTATCCATAATTACCCAATGCTATTTGCTGTGTCTCTGCCCCTGCCTTTGAAAACGAGACCAGCCATTCTTTAATCTTGTCACTTCCCTTGACTATAGAGCAGGAGGTTGGGAAGTACCTATTAGAGAAAAGAAATTGCACAGGGCCCTCTTTTTTTTTGCCTCTTTCCGGATGGCTTGAGGGACAGAGGAACAAAAAAATGGAGGGCAGCATTGAGAAGAGAGAGAGAGGGAGGGAAGAAGGGAGGAGGAAGGAGAAGTGAAAAGTAGTGGTAAAGTGAGTTTGAATGTGCAGAACACTGCAGAGAGTCTCAATACAAGTAAGTCTAAGGTTTCATGCTGGGGAATACCACTGAGCTGTTATCATCAAACCAAACCAGGAAGTGATGTAGCTGGGTTTGTTGTTTGAGAAGCATTCCCTAATACCCTCTGGAAATTCTGACACACTTAGGTGTTATTATTAAAGATTATTCATTACAAATTATTTTTAAATATTCGGGAATGACATGCCTACTTAACGTTTTATTAAACAATACTCGAGCCGACAACCAGTAGAAGGTAGGCTGTGGTGTAGAAACACTGCTTTAGGCTTTTTATGTGAAATACTGTAAAAATCCAGAATATTGCTAGGCATATGGGCAGCGGTAGCTCACATAGTTAAGATTTGAGTTGTTGTTTGGAGAATTTGGGTTCAATCCCGACCACTGCCAAGAAGCCATTGTTGGTCCTTGCTCAAGGCCTTTAACCTTCTTTGCTGTCCTCAGGGGCACTGTAACATTGTATTTTGGCCTCAATTTCTGAAGCCTGGGTATGTGAAGAAAAACAATTTACTGAGCCTTTACTACAGTTAGACCATTTAAATGTGTCAATTAGCTTTGCTACTCATCACCTGAGTGACTTGTTGCTAGGTTATGTGCACATCCGCTGGTGCGATGATGATTTTATAAGCATATTAGCCTCATGTTAGCATAGCTTAGGATAAATTACCACGCAAGCTGACTGCTCACCATGCAGGACCCACACAAGCTCCTCGAGTGTAGAGCATTATGTTAAAATTCCGATAAGCATTTTGCTATTTATCTTCACTCTGGCACGCGGTGCCATAAGCGTGCTGCTTGGAGGCGATGCATTAATTTAGCCAAGGAAACGAAACAACAGCAGCATCACACACCCAGTGAGGAGCAAGAAGGATCCAGCTGAAGTAGCAGCAGTTCCTCGATGACGAGTTCAGCTGTGCTGATGGAGGGCTCGACTCTCGGGCTCAGCACTTCCAGATGATTTAATAGAGCCTCTTTTAGAGAAATCGTTACCTTCCGGAATGCTCTCATGCATTTTGTAGAGGGAAACTGTTGTTTCCTTTATCCAATCTATTGAGGCTGAAACACACATCCACAAACAAATCAACTCAACGAGAAGAAACTTGGGAGTCTCCATGGTTGAAATGGGAAAATGAAACAATTTTGTCCTGTTGTTGCATCACACATTCCGTAAGTTTCAGCAGCAAATCGGACATTCTGATTATTTAAACTGCTACAAACATCTTGTTTCTCATTCCATTTCCAAAGACAACCTACATACGGACACCTGGGCGTAGACCAGAACCTCCTATGAGAAGCATTATTTCGCAACAGATTACCTCTGTAACATATTGATGATGCAACATTGAGGAAATTTGTCCCGGTTCCGTGTTTGACAGGGAGAAAGTGCTGTTTGCGGCTAAGCCCCACACACAAACACACCTCCTGCTGCAAGCAGATCATCAAACACCCCATCAGCCACGTCGCGCTGCACTGTAATGAGTCCAGACCACAGCAAGAGCAGAGATCTTACAAACAGACCTTATTATTACAGTTCTCCCTGTCTTTCAGGCACAGATAACGGCATGAAGAGCAGCATATCGGAAAAGTATCTATCTATCTATCTATCTATCTATCTATCTATCTATCTATCTATCTATCTATCTATCTATCTATCTATCTATCTATTTAAATACTTTTCATCTTTTTTTGTATTTGTTTATTTGTTTCTATACAATCCTTTCTTTCTTTCTTTTATTAATTCTTTCTTTTATTTTTTCATTCATTCTTTTATTTTTTTAATTGATTCTTTCTTTCTTTCTTTCTTTCTTTCTTTCTTTCTTTTTTCTGGTATTTCTTTCTTTCTTCTGTTCTTTTCTGTCTGTCCAGGTACTGTCTGTCCAAGTTTTGGACTTTTTATCATATGGTAATATCTTTCTGTCTTCTTCCTTTCTTTTCTTCCCTTCTCTTCTATTTTTTTTGTGAAGATTAAAAAAATAATTAAAAAAAACTTTTTAAAACATGAAAATGAATTATGACATTTAAATACAATTTTTTCCTTCCCCATAATGTTATGATGTATCGACATCACCCGGCCCCTCCCACAGAGCAGCGCTTCGCTGATGATCACATTACTGTACGCTGAAATGAACATGACTACAGCATTGCTGTCAGTCTCCGCCCTTCACGCTGTGACGCTTTGAGAAAATGCGCTGGTTGTTTTCTGGATGATTAACTTACAGTATTTCCCTCGATAAAAACCTCATTTAGAGTTTTCCTCAGACGGCGTCCCAAGCGGCTCAGAAGAAAGAATAAATAGCGCAGTGTTTCCGGATAGCTTATATTCGCTAAACATTTACATGTCACAAATGCGCCTTGCCAAGGGCGAGGTACTGTATCCTGTTTCCGTGTCCCACCTGCTTATTGGTTAATCACTTCTGGTTCTGTGAAGACATTTTCCTTGTTCTTTTAGGCTAATATGGGCTCAATGCTAATAATATACATATTTATTAAGTTGGACAGCTTTCATTTAAAATTTTATAAAGAAAACATAAATTTTTGGGGGTTTAGTGATTTTAGTAAGAATTGGTTGGTTTGTGGTGTGTTTATTATTCCGCAAAGTGTGTTGCTTTGCTACCATTGTTACTATTTGCTAGCGCTGTTTTGTCCTGGTTTATTTTTAGTCTGGCATTTTTTTATGATAGTGTATCATATTCTAACCCTCTAACATCAGTTACATATTTTAACAATGCTAAAACTGATATCTGTTTACGTTAATATTTAATTAAAATGCTCAGGGTTTGTCAAACGACTTCCTCCTCCGCTCCTGTAGGTGTCGCTACGGCAAAAGCAAGCGTGGCAAGAAAAAATAAGACCGTTGTATATGTTGCAGTACATTATACCGTGATTTGTACCGTATCATGACGCCCCTTGCCAATAATAGATGGTGTAATTACTAGATAAATAAATAGACAGACTATATAAATAACTGAATAAAACAATTTACAGAAGAATAGACTCAAAAAATATAATGCATAACAAACTAGATAACTGAAAACAAATAAACAAATAAATATTGTATAGACATTACATTTAACAATTAATAGAAAAATATAAAAACAGACAAACAAGTAACTAAAACAAAAGATACGGTTAATCAAATAGATGTAAATGAATAAGTTAATTAATTGTTCGATAATGAGTAATAGATAAACGATTGTTTAGTTAAATCTTTTATCGCTAATAATCGTGTCTCTGTGTAAACAGCGATCATGTGACTCTCCAGTGATTCATGCCAAGCCTGTTATCTTGTTGAAGGCTGTTAGAGAGTATCAGGAAGACAGGAAGTGTTCCAAGAAGGAAATTAAAATCCGAGGGGGGTTCCCACTCATCTCTTCATATCAACGCTGAGTCCAAATTTTAATATCGACAAGCATCTAAACTAACTAATCTTCCCAATCCCTGAAAAATTCACAAATCTGTTTAGCGAATTTTCCATTCCAAATTTCCATATCGAATAAAAACATCACGTCGATCTGTGCACCTTTAATGAGGCATTTTTACGTGTGTAAAAGTGAGGTTTGGACCTCACACGGCCATCTGCTTCCCGTCCCTGCGGATTTCTCCGATTTCTGGAACCCTGCCGTTTCCCATCATCTTCTGCTCCATCATGCAAAAATCACACGTCAGGACGGAGACAGGACCATTCCGGGAGACATGGTGGATAAACCGAGCAGCAGACATGAAATGAGGTCAGCCCTGCTTTTCGGGGGACAACAGGAAACTGGGCTGATGATGAAGCAGCAGCAACTGCTATGGGATGAAAACTTCACTCCTCAGGGTGCCGCGGGTCCCGTCTCCTGAGACGCTTGCATCTGTTCCCTATTGTGTTTTGTGTGTGTGTGCTCGGTAATCCCATGTTCAAAATAACATGTAAAAATGGTAAGCACATTGTTTTAGGATAGCAGTATGATGCATACCGCTGTGATGCTAACTAGATTACAAAACATTTCTTCTTCATGTTCTTCAACATCACATTAGCTACAATTTACCAAGCCATGCTAAAATGTATTAGCGTTCACGCCTAACCTAGCATCTTTACAGCTAATGTGTTTATCCTTAGGCAAGACCAGGTCCTGCTGAGATTTAGAGAATAAAACTATCCGAGCTGTAAGTCAGAAAACGCTTCGTTCTGATTGGTCGGAAGGTGTCATCTGCTTCGCTTTGCTAATCCTCGAACAGAATCTTCTGGAAAGGCAATTTTATATAAGAATGTTACCACTGAAACTACTAATATTACACAAACAGTAATTAATACTACTGCTCATATTATGTACTTTTAGTACTTCAGCTTTAGTACTACAATTAATAAAATTACTACTATTTAAACAGTTACTATCTATTCATATTATTACTATAATTATTACTATGGCTTCTAATACTCTTACTGTTGGTAAAACTACCAGTAATATTACAACTACCAGTACTATTAGTACTACTACTGTTAGTATTATTTTTCCTCCTACCACTACTTTACTATTACAATCATTAAATTGCTTAATATTATTAATGCTATCGTTACTGTTAGTATGACTATTGTTATTATTATTATTTGTACCACCTTTATTATTACTTAGACTTCTAATATTAATGAAAAAATTATTTTCTTCCATTGACCAGGGCGGCTCGAACCATTGGCAAAGGGGGGAAGGGGGGTGGTGGTACCCAAATGTGCATCTTGCCTAGCCATGTTTATTAAATTTTTCTTTTTAAAACATTACTTGAATATTTCATTTTTGGTGGCCCAAGCCCCACGTGGACACCCTTATCAACTTTCATAGCTAAACTGCAAGTCTTCGTCAGCGCATTAGCAGATTGGTTTGTTTTGTGAATCGTTTATTGATTGTGGGCTCGGTTGATTGGCTGTTCGGTGGGGCGGGATGAGGAATAAATTATCCCCAGTGTACAGCAGACTGCTGAGGCATGGCTTTCAGAAGGTCAAAGAGCATGACGGAGCAGCTTGGCCCTAAATAAAGCCGCGCAATACAAAATACCATCAGAAAGAGCGCTCCGGGGCTCTCGGCTGGTGGACTCCGGGGGGTTTTAAAGTGTCACATTTTTGGCAAGCAAAGAGCAAAATGTCTGGATCGCTATGCTAAGCACAAATGACGGGCGGAATTTTTTTTAAATTGCTAGCAGTTTTTCCAACGACTCTCCTGATTTCATCCTCTGCTTTATATTAGGTTTGATTTTTTAATATTAATAATATTTTTAATAATAATTATCATATAATATATTTTCAGTAAATCCAGCTGTTTTTATTGATTTCATCCTCAAGCTAAAATAAGCTTAGTTCTTTAACTAACTTATTTTTGAGGTCATTTTTGTTCTTTTTAGCCAACTAAAGTAAAACTAGGTGCTAAAGATCAATAAACAACAATGCTACCAGACACAAAGCTATTAGCTAGCTAGCTAACCTAAACTGGTCAGGGTGCAGTGGTAAATTTAATCAATAATGCTCTGGATTGTTGATTGGAGGATCTGGGTTCAGTGCCAAGCTGGGTGCACTGCCAAGCTGCCACTAATCAAGGCCCTTAACTCTGCCTTGCTCATTTAGACCAGACTATGGTGTTCATATAGTCTTTACAACTCTGCCCTTTTGCAGATGTGTGCCCTTTTCTGTGGTCCAACAGTGGTACCTTATTGGAACTTTATATTCAAACCCACAATTTTCCCTTTAGCAGTCCAACAACTGTGCTATCACTCCGTTTTAACTTTTAACCATTAACATAAGTAGCTAAGCTAATTGTAGCAATGATAATTAGTTAATAATATAATATAATATAAGTAGGATATACGTATAGCATATAGAATATGTATAGCATAATTACACTTAAAACATTATTTCAAGTATACATTAAACAACGGTGCAAATAAACCAGGAAGTTAGCGTTGTTTTAATATCTCCAGAATCCCGCGGTCACTCAAATTCCCTCAGTACGCAACACAACTCTGTTCTCTGTGCACGCACTTCCTGTCTTGACCTTTACCCACATCGCAACCAGCCAGAAATCCTGCTCTCGTAGCTCGGCGACTGTGACTCAGAGGTTTGCTGGCATTTACAGACACTCCCTAGAGATCACTTTCCTGAGATAAGCTACTTAAAAGCACTAATTCGATGCGTCCTTTCACGTCTCCAAGCCAGGGACATACAGCGTTCAATACGCCACCACTGAGGATTGTAATTAGAGAGCAAACCGGGGGACCATTGTAAAGGTGGTGGACTATAAAACATCGGAGGACAATTTAGCGAGCGATTGTGGCGCTGTAGCAGATCTTTACAATGAGTCTGTTGGGAATTTGTTTAACTCGCCGGATCTCTGGAGGATCTCTAAAGACAGCAGAACAAGGGACAGATCACATCAGAGTTCATGGGAAAATCGGGACATATCATTATTTTAGTTTCGTTAAAAAATAAAGAGAGAACAAAAAAAGGAAGGGGGAAAGATAGACTAGGAGACAGAGAGAGAGAGAGAGAGAGAGAGAGAGAGAGAGAGATGTTTCATTCTGCTGATCTGGCGGTCCTCTGAAGCGCTGATTTGGGTGAAAGTCAGTGTGAATGGAACTCAGCCAACATCACTGCAGCGGCCGATCGTAATTATTTAACGATTGTGGATAATTACGAGCTCAAAAGCACCAAAACAACCAATCAGCAAACTCGATTTGATAAAATTCTAAAAGCCGCTTGTTGCTTAGTCCCCTAAACCCTGTCCCCATATTCCATGAATGTCCCCGTACTCTTTGAATGTCCCCGGATTCCTCGAATCCTGTCCCAGGGCTGAATTTTTTGCACATGGCACTGGTGGTACAGAGGTTAAAAAGTTTTGTAGCACTGACCAAACATCTGTAGTACAAGAATGAAACATCTGTTATCAAGTCTGAAAACAAAACACTGACAATAAACTTATGAACTTATCACAAAAAAATTGTTTTATTTTATTTTTTTCTTTCCATCTCTCACTCTGTGTTGCTATATTTTTTTCTCTCTCTGCTGCTTTTTTTGACTCTCTCTCTCTCTCTCTCTCTCTCTCTCTCTCTCTCTCTCTTTCTCTCTGTCCTTTTTTCTTTGTCGCTGTTAGGATTTCTCTCTCTCTCTCTCTCTCTGTCTCTCTCTCTTTCTCTCTGTCCTTTTACTTTGTCGCTGTTAGGGTTTATTTTCCTCTCTCGTTCTCTCTCTCTCTCTCTCTCTCTCTCTCTCTTTTTGTCACTCTCTTTCTCTCTTTCAAGATTCAAAGCTGCATAGCATGACAAATATGTACATTTGTATTACCAAAGCGCGGGTACAGGAAAACAGAAATCACATACATACATCTCATTCTCTCTCACTCTCTGTGTCTCTCTATCTTTGTCTCCCTGTTTTTCCCTCTCTCTTTCTCTCTCTCTCTCTCTCTCTCTCGCTCTTTCTCTCTATTTGGATCAGCATGTTATTTTCAAAAGAGTCGACTGTAGTGATTCGCTAAACTATACAGTAAACGATTCAGTTTCATGCACTGATTCATATTTATTGTTTAATTCTTTTAAAATCGTTCATTTCTCTGAATCATCTTTAAGAACAGGTCAGGCCCAGGCTCTGGTGGCACCCTAGGTGAGATTGTAGATTTGCACCCCCCCATTCACACACACACACACATCCTACTACAAAAAAATTCCATGCAAATCACCCAAAAATGTGCACCCGTCATGATGCAGATTAGTCCTACATGACATGTCGTCAAATATTATGATTTGCTTTACACATCTTTACACGCGCTGTGTTTATCTGTCAGTTTGCTAACATGGAAACGTGTTTTAGCTGCATATCGACTTTGTTTGGATTCTGAATTGTTGCATTGGCTGCATTTATTGCGTGGATTCGGTATGTTGATAGCGAAGAGCATCGGCTTTGCTCAGATTCCTTTCTCCTGTTTTTTTCAGCATTGTCCTATATACGACTGCAGTTTGTGTTCGATGGCCTACTTTCACACACACACACACACACACACACACAAAAACATACACACACTTTGGTGCCGGCACATCATTGGTGGAAGGAATTATCCCGGCAACATTCTCTGTGTATCTCTGCTTTCCTGTGACATCTGAACATTACATTGAAGGTCCCTCGGGCAAGCAATCACGCTTCTAACGCTGATGGAAACCTCCTGTGTGTGTGTGTGTGTGTGTGTGTGTGAGGGTGCTGTTACAGCTTTAAATATCTCCAAGGGAACTGAAACGATTCTGAGAATTGTTCGGAGATGACGAATATCACTGAGGCTTCAGTCGTGTGTGTGTGTGTGTGTGTGTGTGTGGCAAACTGAGAACCCACGCATGAGAGCCATCTCATTAGTGATAGGTTTCGAGAGTTCACAAGTTCAGATGGGGTTAAAATATTCGACAGCCGGTACGTATACACCAAATAATCTGATCGTGTGTGTGTGTGTGTGTGTGTGTGTGAGAGAGAGAGAGAGAGAGAAGAATAAACAGCCAAAGAAAGACTCAAAATTTACAGTAAAATTGTTCCCAGGTTTTTATTTAGATCATTTTTTGTCTTTTAGGTTTAAACGTTGAGCCAGACGATGCTAAAAGGTTAATTTAACGTTATTAGGACGTTACTGATGTTGTTTGTGTAAACATTTTTGAAGCCAATTGTATAAGTTTCAATGTATCTTAGCACGTTTATGTTACTAGATTAGCGAGGTTAGAGTTTATAACTTTAGCTTTAATGATGTTCATTAATGTAGTAATCTACATTTTTAAAAAGTGACATCAGCGGCGGTTATCGCTAGCTAGCAGTTCCATTAAATACGCGAATACGGTATCAACAGCAACGTATCACTGGGTGACCGTTTTCATTATAAATAGGTCATACACTCTAATCCAGAAAAAACCCTCAGAATGAGATTAGATCATTTCGAAAAAGTAGAGAACGAAACCTTGACCAAAATTGCGGTTTCTTCCGTCATGTTAACGACCGTCTACGTTATTCTCGGTCGTAAACTGCGTTTGGGGTTAAATGATGCATCATTGCTTTCTGACAACTGACTTTAAGTAAGTCTAAACAAATTATCTTTAAGCAGCTGCTTTATTAGATTGCAGTACCGCAGAGGTTTCTCATTTGCAGACGGGCCGTAGCTATAGGGTTTTCAGTGCCTGGGGACAAAGTTAGTTTTTGCGCCCTCTCCTGGCCCGTCTCATGACAAGCTGTGAGCCATAATTAGGGAAAACATTTCATTCTAAAATGTAATCGTAATTATGTAACATCAATTTGGCGCCCCCAGATGCTGTGCTCGGGGGCAGATGTCGCCCCCTTGCCCCCCCTAGCTATACTACTGAGGCTGCTGTTTGGAGATCTTTATTCATTAGGAAAGAAATTTCAGCACTGCACCGCTCCGAGCTCGACCCGTCCTCCTCCTAGTGAGGTAGAATATTGTGATATTGAGATTTTACTTTTAGTGAATTATTTTTTTCGTGCCCGGGTTTTGCCCCCCCCCGAGACATCATTACTTCCGGGGGCTGTTGTTTCCTCTTATTTTTTTATTTATATCTTTCTCTCTATTATATCACTAAATGCTAAATTCAGGCCATGTCGCATGAATCTGCATTATTCATGATGTTCGTTTGTTTCCGAAGGCAGGCGCAGGTTGTTATTCATCATCGGAAAAAACAACAACAATCGTTTACTGGTGACGGGTGACAAACGACACATGAGTCGAGTGCGGCGACGTGGAGATATTTATTTATAAATCCAAAGCATGATGAAATAAACAGTCACATTTTACAAACATCTGATGAATCCTGTGCTCTGATTGGCCAGTTGGTGTCACTCTATTTACGTGAAGATCATAAGAAACAAAAAACAATGAGCACAAGGTCATGTGACTTCCTCAAATCAGTTAGGGTAACTGGGGTAAGTAGGAGGCCCCGAACCATCAACTGCTCAGGTTGTATAATGAGGTAAATGTAAGGGCATTAGCCAATGTTGCAAAGTGGTAAAATTGGTAGCTCTGTGTTTGCCAGCTGATTAGAAGATTATGAGTTTAAATCCCAGCACCAATATTTTGGGCCCTTGGGCAAGGCCCTTATCTCTAAAAGCTCAGTTAGATAAATGTAAGTCGGTCTGGATAAAAGTGTCTATGAAATGGCTTCAGTCGTTTGGGGTAAAAAGTACCCCTGCTCATGAATTCCTGCCCCTGGTGCAGTTTTTTTGTTTTTGTTTGTGTTACTTTGTTTAGTCGGCGTCTCCGATGTCAGCGATTTGTTACACAACAGATCTTCATATTTCTCGCTTACACAACCAACGACTTTCCATTGATTTTTAGATTGATTATGTTTATGTTTGTTTTGTTGTGTTGCAAACCGTCGTGCTGAAACACAGGACAAAATTCCTGACCTTTGACCTCCGACACCTGGTATGGAAAATTGTGACGGATTTCAGCCGTTGGTTTAAGGGCATGGGTTCATTTTCCAACACCACTTACTTTAATTCTATTTCTTTTTTAAATAACTTATTCGAACATTTACACTGTAGTTTTGCCCACTTTCTCTCTTTTTTTTCCCTCTCCATTTTTCCTCTCTTTACACTCTCAGCATCACAACACATCATCGCTGCTAAACGTACTAATTAATGGGAATAACCTGAAAACTGCTCGGGATCTGAACCTGCAGTGAACAAAGCAGAGAGATTTTTAGAATGGATTGCAAAAAAAAAGAGACGAGAGAGGGAGAGAGAGAAAGAAAGAACGAACGAGAGGGAGAAAAAGAGACAGAGACAGAGAACAAGAGAGAGAAAGAGAAAGAGAGAGAGAGAGAGAGAGAGAGAGAGAGAGAGAGAGAGAGAGAGAGAGAGAGAGAGAGAGAGAAAGCATAACAGAAAGACCTCACAAAACAAGCAAAGTTTATTAAACACACCTTTAATTTCATTTTCACTCCACTAATATTTACCCCATCTCTCTCTTTCTCTCTCTCTCTCCCTCTCTCTCTCGCTCTATCTCTCTACTACTTCTCTCTCTCTCTCTCTCTCTCTCTCTCGTCCCCCAGGTCTCCATAGAATGGAGCGAGAATGAACAGAGAGCGGCTGAAGGAAAAGCATGAACTGGAGGGTCATTGAGGTCACTTGCTTCCTGTTTCTATGGAACCATCTAGCAGTTGAGTCTTTGCGCCAGGAGGCGTCGGTCTCCGAACATCATGTGCCCAAACACTTCGACTGGCTCATCTCGGACCGCGGGCCGTTCCACCACAGCCGGGCCTACCTCGCCTTCGTGGAGAGATTCCGCCAAGGATTTACCACCCGCTATAAAATCTATAGGTAAGTGAAGGTCAATCCTCCTTCTGCTTCTGCTCTCGCTCGCTGGAGAACATCTAGATCATCCAAACATCAAACATCTTCATCTGAAACTATAAGAACTATCTACTGCTCCGGCTGATCTCTCTGTGTCTCTCTCTCTCTCTCTCTCTCTCTCTCTCTCTTTCTCTCTTTGTCATACACACTGTCTCACTTGATCTCTCTCTCTCACCCTTTTTCTCACACTCTCTCTCACTTGCTTTTGCTCTCTTACTCTGTCTCTCTCTCTCTGTCTCACACACTCGTGCTCTCTCTCACTCTCTTGCTTTCTTACACTCTCTCTTTCGCTCTCTGTCACACACTCGTCCTCTCTCTCTCTCTCTCTCTCTCTCTCTTGCTGTCTATCTTTTTGTCCTCCTATCTCTTTCACACACACTCTCTCGCGCTCTACTTCTCACTTTCTTTCTCACACTCGTGGTTTTTTTTTCTCTCTCTTTCTTACTTACTCTCTCTTACTCTCTCTACACACACACACACACACACACACACATACTCCCTCTCCCCTTTTCACGTTCTAGCTTGCTCTCTTTCACAAACACTCACGCTCTCTCTCTTTCGCTCGCTCGCTCTCTCTTTCTCACTTATTTCTTTCTCTGTCCCTTTCACTTTCTCTCTCGCTTGCTCTCTCTCTCTCTCTCTCTCTCTCTCTCTCTCTCTTTGTCTTTAACTCTTTAACTTTATTTCTCCTATTTCTTCAACCCTCCATCCTCACCCTTTGGTTTGTTTGTGCCAGACAGGGGCCCTATGAAAAAACGAGGTTGGGCCCCATCACACCATTCTGCACTGGTAGTACTAACAGAACAGGTCTCTGGAGGTCCCCCAGAATACATGGGCCCCTAAAATTGTCCTACCTTTTTTTCGCCCTTAGCGGCGCTCCTGGTAAAAGGTGAACGGTAAGGAAACAGATTTTTCTCCACAGTGTTGCATTTTTCAGTCTCTGCTTTTCATTAATTGCGCATTTTTTCGAGGAAAATGAAGAGAAACGGGCTGAAAATATTTCCATGGTGTTTTTTAAAGCATACTTTGCGCGGCACATCCTATTTACAGATATTGTCAGAAAACTGGCGTGTTCCGATTTTCCATTTCTGACAATCTGGCTTTTCATCCGTCAATTTGAATGCGTCTCACCGGCGCTGTGGAAAGCGCTGACAGAGCCGGAGTGTGTGGACGCCAGTTGTACAAGACGTGATTTGTCAGAACAGAATTCAAAGCATTAGTCGTCTGTTCCTCCTTTTCTTTACTTATCCAAGCTGTGCATATTTGACTGGCACGCTTAAGCAAAGAGAGAGAGAGAGAGAGAGAGAGAGAGAGAGAGAGAGAGAGGGAAGTGGGAGAGAAATGCTGAGGGGGGGTGGAAAGGAAATGCTGAGAGAGAGAGAGAGAGAGAGAGAGAGAGAGAAAAAGAGTAAGAGAGAAAGAGAGTGAGAGAAAAATGCTGAGAGAGAGAATATATAACATATGGATGGATGAATGTATTGATCGATCAATTAAATGATGAATAGACACAACAAACGCTAGCTAGATAGATAGATAGATCCTATTAGTCATATGCAATAATTTGCATATTTAATGAATATTCATACTTACATGTTGTTATTTATGCAGATATGGCTGCTGCAGCATACTGGTATCATGTCGTAGCCGTTTGTTGTTACAGTTTGTAAAAGCAGCGAGCGAGAGTAAAGCCGAGAAACGACTCCCACTCGACATGCAGTGCAGGCTCCTGCTCACGCTCGCTCGAGTCAAGACAATTAAACAGAGCCTCGATTACAGCGCCGCACTGCTCATTAAAAATTCAATCCGAAAAGCTGCAATCACATCTGCCTGACATCTGTGCGGCTGTCAGACGCTCACGAGAGGCTCATCCATCAAACGGCCGTAATCGAAACAAAAGTTCCGTCACAATAATACAGGAGCAAACGTCCTCTAACACTCAGGAAAAGATTCACACAAAAGCCAACAAAACGCAGGAAATGAGTCACATCCGAGCAGCGGAAACTCTTCACTTACAGAAAAAACAGCAGATATAAAGGAATAAAATCCTTACATCACCCCGTGGGATGGTTGGAGGATAAAACAGTGAGTTCACTGATCCCTGAAAGGAAGTGATCAGAAACGATAAGTGAAGGAACGAGTGATTCAAAACAAGGCGGAAACTTATAAGATCATGAAGAAGATAGAGAAATAGATGGAGTGATTAAATAACAGGACTGATAAACAGATAGTAGAATGGATAGATGAAGTGAATGGGTTAAAAATGCTTGATCGAGGGGCAAAAGAGTGTAGGCAGTGTGTGTGTGTGGGGGGGGGGGCTAATCATTAATAAACAGAAAGGAAATGTGACACCAGGAAAGAGAAATGAAGTATTTTTAGTTACTAAAGTTCAACAAAGTTCAACAGCCTTGAAACTAAAGATAAATTGAAATGATGATGAATGTAAAGAGATGCATGAATCATAAATAGATGGATAGATGAGTAGAGTAGACGGATGGGTAGATTGATAAGTAAATAGAATGAATAGATAGAAAGGCAAGCAGATAGATACAATAGACAGACAGGTTGATTGGTCGATCAATTGATCAGTCGATAGATAGAGAGAGAGAGGTAGGATTGATGGATTATAAATAGATGGATAGAAAGAGGGTAGAAGAATACAGTAGCTAGCTGGACAGATAGATAGACAGATGGATGACCAGACAAACGGATAGGGTATGTGGATTATAAATAGATAGCCAGACAGTCAGACAGACAGACAGATGAGATAAAGAGACGGTTAGATAGATACAATACCTAGCAAGCTAGACAGGCAGACAGACAGAAAAAGTGGATGGATTATTTATAGATAAATAGAAAGATGGGTAAATGGCTACAGTAGCTCGTAAGCTAGACAGACAGACAGTCAAATAGATGGGTGGATGAATGAGTGGATAGATAGATAGATAGATAGATAGATAGATAGATAGATAGATAGATAGATAGATAGATAGATAGAAATGGTGTATGGATTATAAATAAATGGATAGAGAGACAGATAGATGGATATAGTAGCTAGCAAGCTACATAGACAGACAGACAGACAGACAGTCAGATAGAGTGCTAAATAAATACTGTAGATAAATGTAGATCCTGTAGCGCGCTGTATTTTTTTATGCTTATCATGTCACATGTCATTTAGTTTAATATAAAAATCCGGGTGTGTTTGATTTGGCTTCAGGATGTTAATTTCTTGTGAGCAGAATCCTTCATCTTGCGCCTTTTCTTATTTTCTGCCTCCTGAATCCATCGCTCGGCTCGGAGGGACTTTTATATTTCCATCTTTATGACTGTGGCTGTGGTTCAGAGCTCCAGTCTTGGGGACACTCGGTTTTGTGTTTGTCGTTAATCTACGCTGATTCAGCTCGTTGTCACACTCTTTATGGTGTGTGTTAGAGAGAAGAAAACACTCAAACATGGCGAACAGCTTGACTGCCAGTCGTGCTAGAAAAATTCTGGAAGATGTTAATAATGCACCAGCGACTCGTGCTGGAACAGGACTTTTATTTAGTGTGTGGGTGGCAGGTCCATAGAGTGACTGTGTGTTGTGTGATTAGACACTGAGTGAAGATAAGCAGACAGAATTAATTTCACACAGACAGACTGAGGTAAAGACCAAGAAAATAAAAACAGTAATATGTGGAATAACTTTAGGGCAGAAAAAAATTATACACACACACAAAAAAAAAAACTGAAGTAGACAGACAGACAGACAGACAGACAGACAGACAGACAGACATATTAAATATAGACGTTCAGTTAAACACAAATAAATAAAGATATGCAGTATGTTAAGAGAGACATAAAAGCACAAACAGACCAACATGGGGGCAGACAGCTAGTCAGAACATACATATAGACAAGCGGGCAAACAGACAGACAGATAAACAGTCAGACAGTAAGATGAGGATGGCAGATATACAGACAAGCAGACACACACAAAGACAGATATTAATATTAAGACAGGTATTGGCTACACGGAATGTTTAAACTGACTTTAAGCAAAATACTTTATATACTGTTATATTATTACTACAGTATAATTACAGCATAATTACAGTGTTATTACTACAGCATAATTAGCATTATATTATCAGTACAGTATAATTTGTGTTACATTATTACTACAGCATAATTAGTGTTATATTACTACAGTATAATTACAGTATTATTACTATTGTTATTACATAATTAGTATTATTACATTATTACTATAGTACAATTACAGTCTTATTATTACAGTGTAATATTATTACAGTATAATTAGTGTTACATTATTACTACAGTATAACTAGTATTGTAGTATTACTACAGCAAAATTAGTTATTACATGTGTTAACAAGTGTTACATTATTGCTACAGTAAAATTACAGTGTAGTATTACTACAGCATAATAAGAGTGTAAAATAATTACTACAGCATAGTTGGTGTTATTACATTAGTAATACGACAACATAATAATACAGTATAATTACACTGTTGTTACGTTATTACTATGGTATAATTAGTGTTATATTATTACTACAGTATAATTACACTCTTGTTACATTATTACTACACTATAATTAGTGTTATATTATTATTACAGAATATTTAGTGTTATTTTTTCACTACAGCATAATTACAGTGTTGTTACATTATGTTTTGTTACCTTATTAAGCTGTAGTTATAGTTTAGTTACAGTATTAACTGTGCACACTGCACTGCTGCACTATAAAACCCCGGCGTTACACCTTGTTTGTCATATTTCACAGAACAGAACCGGTGCATGTTTCCTGCAGAGTCGAACCTCAGACTGCTTATAGCTTTATTCTCTACCGAAAAGCTGCGGGTGACACGTGCCTTTACAAAGCCTCAACATGGCTTATGTGTGGCTGCACTGTAGAGGAATTAAAAAACCCCCAAAGATTTAGACACACACACACACACACACACACACACACACACACACACACACACACAAACACATAGTGGTTCACCACATCAGAATGCAGGACCATGTGAAGAGCTGGAAAGAGAATAAAGGCCAGCCATGTGGGTGGTTCCACACACAAACGTACAAGTGCACACACATGCTTGTGCGCAAACACACACCCACACACACACAAACTCAAACACACACTGGATGATGAGGTCGGATTTTTCTGTGATCATTGTTCTCAGTCTCTTTCTGTGGCTCTAGCGCAGACGAGAAATCCAATATAAATGCTAATCTGTCTATTAGTACACTTTAGAGAGCTACGAGTCCCATTGTGCGGTAATCAAAGGGTGAGATGGACCGATTCTTATTTAGAATGAAAATATTTATGAACATGGCGATATGCTTATCGATCAGGTGGCAAGAAGAAAGGAATAAAGGGCAGCTCGCCCGATTCCGACGTAACCGTTGAGCTCCGGATCCGTTATGGAGCGAATCTCGCTTTAACAAGGAGCTGAACGAAGCATAATAAAGTCATCACTGCAAAGAGGCGATTGCGATATTCAGCCTTTATTAAAGAGTAAAAGAGGTCACTGGCGTGGCAATGAGAGGCGTCACTACCGCTGCCGGGTTAATAACCAGACCGAGACCTCCGGGCAAATCGGCTTCTCCGAGCAAAAACCTTAACAAATCCTTGGCTTATGGCAAATAATCAGAGTTCTTAATGGTGATAATGCAGTTCATCCATTATTGTTTAATATTTCATTTTTTAGAAATAGTGAAGTTTCAGCTTTCTACTTATTAACACTCCTCCAATTCTCTTTTTAAACAATTATAGTTTCAAAAGCGTGTACTTATCCTTGATTATAAGCCTTTTATGCTCTAGTAATAATGCTAATACGCAAGTGACACTTTGTAGGCTGGTGTTATGCAACGTACAGCTCAAACTGTGGGTTGTAATCAAATACAAAAAAATACACAGATTTAAAAATAAATAATCATCCTAAATAAATATAAGTAGTGATATGAGACAAATCTAAATAATCAAAAATACAGATAGCAACCCAGCGCAAACATAGTGTAGATATCGATGATAAATATTGTAGAGGTTGCCAGATTTAAGCAAAATCCCCACCCAGAAATTAATCTTTTTTCCTTATTTTTAAACATAGAAATTTCCGTTCTAATAAACGCGCACAAAATGCACAAATAAAATGATGTTACAATGACCTCCACGGTAAAAACGCCCAGCCATCACAGTTTCATGTTTCCAAGAAAAACGACCATCTGCTCGAGCTGAAATTACGCCGGCGGAAATAAATTTGAGGTGAATAAACGCTGGATGTTGATGTTAATTCCCGCCTGCCAAAACAGCTCTTGACTCATAGTCATATTAGAGTGTATAATAGCACGTCTGTGCACTTCCTGCTTCTCTTTGCCCCGCCCTTTCTCATACACAACCTGTTTTTCTTTTTTTTATCGAGGACGTTCACCGCTACCACGGAGGAAGCTGTAATCATCCCGTCTGTACGGTCCTCGCACTGCCAGGCACAATTTAACCGCGATTTGTCAAAGTGTTTATGCTAATGGGGGTAATTTTATGTTTGCCTCATCAGCTTAATTAGGTGACGACTAATCAGTTTATGATTAAAAAGATACGACAGTCCACTGCGGCGCAAAGTTCGGAATCGGTTTGATGAGAAACTTTCAAGGTCGTCGCACTTTACTATACAATTTAAATGCTGTAATAATAAAGCTATAAAAAATGATTACAATCATATTATATATGTGACAATGACCAGGTTTTCCTTCACTCGATAATAAAATAAAATAAGTAATGAAATACGATACAATAAAATAAAACCAAAAATAAAATAAATCTCATTATATTGAAAATATTATATGGAAAATATATAGAAATTTTCTTCATCATATTCAATTCACTATACGTTTATTTCTTATTTAGAATAATTTCTGGTTGTGTTTATTAGCATATTTACAGTAGCTCTGCTTATCCAGACTTTACGGTTGTTTGTTTGTTTGTTTGTTTGCAGTAAATCAATTATGTTTTTTTTTACTGGTAAAAGATATAATACAACCAGGAAAAAACATCTGTCTATGAAGCAACCTAAAGCATCTATCTAATCTATCTATCTATCTATCTATCTATCTATCTATCTATCTATCTATCTATCTATCTATCTATCTATCTATCGAAGGGGTGGGAAGTGGTGGCTCAGTAGTTAAGGTGTTAAATTAATACCTGGAGGATCGAGGTTCCCAGTACCACCAAGTTACCACTGTTGGGCCCCTGAGCAAGACCCTTAACCCCCAATTGCTCAGTTGTATAGAAAAGATCAATGTAAGTGACTCTGGATAAGGGCGTCTGCCAAATGATGTAAATGTAAACAAATACATAAAAAAATAAATAGAACTCCTGATTCATAACATAAACCTGTTGTCACCATTATTAATTCTGCTACACAAAAATAATACAATTTTAGAATAAATACGTTTTTGCGCATCTTAAGCTAGCGTTAATGTGAAACATCAGGCCCCCCCCCCCAAAAAAAAAACCAAAAAACAAGGTTCGCTAGTTTGTCAATAGATAAATGAGTAAATAAATAGCAGGGATAAAATATAAAAGAACCACGACATGTTGCCATTTCTGTTTCTGTTATAGTTCACAATATAAAAAGAATAAAGAGAAAGAATAAAACTTATAATGACGTTTTTATGCATCATACATTTACTTGTGGTCCATTAGAAAAAGAATTAGAGGCTAGATGCTAGCTTGAGCATTTCCGTAGCGTTCCTACTTCACCCTAGAGACTCTTTCTCTACCTACGCATCGATCAGGATAACTATAAACATGATGATGTAACACCCTAGCCATTTGTTTTTCATTATGAAATAGAAGAGATCAGAATCTGATTCTGTTCCACGATTCGCCACTCTGACACTTTGAAGAAAATCTGCGTCCCTTCGTGGTTAAAGCCGAGACAAATCCCCCGCGAATCGTTCTGCTCGTCCTGCGGTAATTAGATTGACGTGGATCGTTGAGATGCTGACCGGATAGCGGGAGAGATGAGAAGAATGGACAATTTGGACACACACACACACACACACACACACACACACACTGATTTGTCTGAGACAGATTCTGCAGGAAGACGAGCTGAACAAAAGGTCAGAATCAAGGTGAGAAATAATTAAGGGGGCTTTCAATCTGTCTTGGTGCACAACAGCACTCCAATCAGTGTCTCACATACACACACATGTCCAAAAGTATCTTAATAAGCTTCCAGTCTCCTTCTAACCCCCACACTAATGTCCAAATGTAAAAAAAAAATCACAAATATAATATGATAACACATCCCAATATATCACACTCTCGAACCCGCGCACATAGTTATCCAGAGTACATCTTTTTTTTTATACATTTAAGCAATTGGGTGTTAAGGACCTTGCTCAAGGGCCCACAGTGGTGGCTTGGTGGTGCTGGAAATCGAACCCCGGTCTTTCTGGTATCAGTCCAACACCTTAACCACTAAGCCACCACTTCCCACTAGGGTGAATAAGTCTGTAAATGGAGAGTGATTGACAGTTCGACTGATTGATTGATGGATAGATTGATTGATTTACCGACTCTCTGATAAATTAAAAACAAAAAAAGATGGTGATTGATTGGTTGATTTATTGATTGGTTGGTTAATTAGTTGTTTGATTGTTTACCTGGCTGCTTGTTAGATTGATTAATAATTGATTAACCGATTTCTTGATTGGATTATTGATTGACTGGCTGACTGACTGACTGAATGCTTGATTGATTCATGAGTTAATTGGTAGCTGCACATTTCTGCTGAATGCTGAATAGGACATTGTGCTATAGGACATCTCATCACTCGGTGTGTTCTGGTTTTATCGCATCTTCTGATTGATTATTTAGCTTTTAATGTATAACTTTGGTTTATATAATGAACTGTTCCATAAACACTTCATAAAGGATCTCTCTACCAATCACTGATTCCCAGATCAAAATGACTTATTAATTAATGATTGATTCTATTGATTGTTAAATTGATAACTTACAATCTCACAATCCATCAATCAATGCAATCAATTCAATTTGTCAATCAATCAATCAACCAATCAATTTGTCAA
This sequence comes from Bagarius yarrelli, assembly GCA_005784505.1. Taxonomy (NCBI): domain Eukaryota; kingdom Metazoa; phylum Chordata; class Actinopteri; order Siluriformes; family Sisoridae; genus Bagarius; species Bagarius yarrelli. Next base: position 2,498,927 of record VCAZ01000029.1, read on the forward strand.
TCAATAATTGATAAACTGATTTGTAAACTGTTTATTACATTGATAGATTCATTGATTAATAGATTGCTTCATTGCTTGATTAGTTGATTGTTTTATTATTCAATTGATTGATTGACTGATTGATTCATCGTTTAATTGTTTTATTAATTGACTGATTAATCAGCGGATTGATTGATTGATTTACTTTTGAATTGATTGATTTATCGATTGATTAGATAAATATATTTCTACTTCTAAACCTCAATATAACTTACATTCGCTTACTTCAGCTCTTATGATCGCTTGGTGACCTCGTGTTAGCATCGCTTGCTTACAGTTAGCCTTTCAGTTGCGATCGTACTGCTAGAAAGTAACACTGGTCTGTTCTTTAGTATTAAAAGTCAGTGAGAAAACAACTGCTTTGTAAAGGTGCTGAAACATCATGGAGACTTTTGAAGGGCGTTCCGCGACATTAGCTGTAGCTATAAATGAACGTGAATTTGTAATGCTAAACAAATTGCTGTGATGTTCTCAACCCCCCCCCCCCCAAACTCCTCAGAGTAAAGCTAATAAAACACAATCAGGACACTAAGCTTGTGTTCACAACACACTCATCTGCCTGACATCTTATTTGACGCCGTCAAATTATCTCACATCTAGAGGTGTGTGTGTGTGTGTGTGTGTGTACATGGCTCTTTCCCTCCACTCACATTAGCACACAACTGCAGCCATCACAATGTCAGATCAGCTCGAAGCAGCATGGTGCTGCAAAGCTGGGCGATATGGCTGGTGTCTGCCCCTGATTGGCTGATTAGATTTCTGCTTTCTGTCTGCACGCTCGCCGTCATACACTCTTCATTAGGGTGACAGCTGACTGTAACAGCAGAGTGTAGTCGAGTGTATTAAAGTGTAGTTGAGTGTATTAGTGTGCAGTCGATTATTTCAGTGTAGTTTAAGAGTGTAGTTGAGTGTATCAAAGCGTAGTTGAGTGTCTTAGAGTGTAGTCGAATATTTCAGAGTGTAGTCAAAAGTTTTAGAGCTGAGTGGAGTGTATCAAAGTGTAGTCGAGTGTATTAAAGTGTAGCCGAGTATTTCAGAGTGTAGTCGAGCGGTTCAGAGTGTAGTCAAGTGTATCAGAGTGTAGTCGAGTGTAGTCGAGTGTATCAGAGTGTAGTCAAGTGTATCAGAGTGTAGTCGAGTGTATCAGAGTGTAGTCGAGTGTATCAGAGTGTGTTAGAGTATTTCACAAGTGTTACAGAGTGTATTGACTGTAGGCGAGTGTATTAGAGTGTAGGCGAGTGTAATTGAGTGTATTAGAGTGTAGCCGAGTGTATTAGTGGATGGTAGAGTGAAGCCTATACCCCACATTGTTAAACTCATCAGCAACTCCTTGCGTGCAGATGGTGCAGTGGCGTCCTTGTGGTGTATATATATATATATATATAGTGTACGTCTTGTATTGTAAGCTGAAATCGAGCGGCTGGCGTGTCCTCACCGAGTCAGCAGTGGGAGGCAGCAGCTTCACACTGCTCTGGACAGATGGCCACCTCACCTCGACTCACATACTGAAGAGCTGCAGCGAACCGAAGCGGTGAGGGAGGACAAAGAAACAATTAACAGAGAGTGAGACAGAAAGAGAGAGAGAGGGAGCGAGAGAGAGGGAGAGAGGGAGAAAGTAGTGTTAGTGATTTTTTTTCTGAAAGATTTAAACTGTGATATTTTTAGATAAAATGTTATATTTTGCAGAAAACCGTAAATGTAATTATTTCATAGAAAAAAATTCAATAATTTTTCTTAAAATAAACTATACAAAATAAAAGACAAAAAAAATAATAACAACTATAATATAATAATGTAACAACTAATGTGTGTTAAGGGATATGAGGCAATTCGCTTGTGATGATTTTCCCACACATTTCGACTGATTTTCCAGCATCTGGACAGCTGGAGGTCTCCACGATCAAAGCTGTTCCTCAGCTCTCAGTGTAAAATCATCAGCAGGATCATCAGTGATACATGAGATTCACCTTCAACATGCAGCGAACAGACGAGTCTCTTCTGTGTGAGTCTGCTTTCTTAAACAAAAGGCCAACGAGAAAAGAGAAAGAAAAGAAAGGAAAGAAAACGAAGGAAGGAAGGAATTTTCTTAGATATTTATAATTTACAACCAGACAAGACACAATTCAGAAGTTGAGTTTAGTATATTATAGGTTAGATAGATAGATAGATAGATAGATAAATAGATAGCTGGATAGATAGATGAATGGATGAATCGATCAGTAGATGAACGGATTTATAGATAGATCGATAGATAGATTGATAGAATTGTCTGTCATTACACTAATAACATTTTTATTTGCTCTTCTTCTGATCAATCAGAATCTAGGCTTTCAAATCAAGCAGTATAAACACACACACACACACACACACACACACACACATGCAGCACTAAACAGAACAGCGATGGTTAATTGTTTGATCAGTTCTACATCAGGACACAAGCAATAACAAGCTTTTTTTCCCGAAGATCTTAATTGTTCAAAGGAAGTCACTTTTTTGTCCGGTCTCCATCATTCCTAATTAGCAAGCCAGCAATGAAATTGGCGCACTGCCGAATGTTTGACACACGCAAACACAAACACGGCTTTGCGTCTTTGTCAAACCTTCTTTTGTTTCACTTATACCAGATGATGTGTGGTCGGTGGAGAACGTGAAGAAAATTCAAAGCACTTTTCTGGGAAGTGGATCACGGGAGTGGTAAAGAATGTGTGTGGGTGTAGGAGGGTGTTTGTGGGTGTGTTCGAAGGAAAAATCTTTCTTTGAGTGATTGTTGTTCCAGGAAGGTGTGGACAGGCTTTTCATTCTCTCTGGCGGTGTGAAACATGGCGCCGTCCAGGTCAGCTGTTTGGCGGGGCTATTCTGTAGCGTGTATTATCCCGCCGTGCTCGCTCTTAATGTCACCCACTTTTAATGGAGAAAATGAATCTCCTGGTGAAATTGCTTTCCGGGGCCTGACACGGCGTAGGCGACTCGCTGCTGGTGGAACGGCATTCCAGTGAAAACGGTGCAGAGCAAAAACATAACAAGGCAAGTAGGGCTTTAGTTCACAGCCACGGGGGGATGAGTTATCGACCCCACCTCAGGGTTCAACACTGTCAGAAATTTAGATCAGTGCCACTGCCACATATTCATATCACTTTAGCCAAAGACAAAACATGGCTGCTCAAATGTTTGATATGTTCTTGTGAAGGTTCAGTCTTATACGCGTGACATGTTATGTTGTGAGAAGAACCCAAAACACTTTTGTCCAATCATGGGGAAAAACTTCTTATTTACATTACATAAAATTACAGACCATCTTCATTAAAGCGGTTATTGGTTTGAAAGCTAAAAATATGATCATGGGCTTAAATCCCAGCACCACCAAGCTAATGCTGCCGGGCCCCTGAGCAAGGCCCTTAACCAAATATAATAATTTCTACTAAAGAAGGCTCCTCAGGGGTTTTTTGGCTGTTTAGAAGTTTGTTGGCTTGTTCTTCGCTTTATTAAGGGGTGGTGGTATCTCAATGAATAAGGTGTTGGACTGGTAATTGGAAGATCAGGGTTTGATTCCCAGCACCACCAAGTTCCCACTGCTGGGATCCTGAGCGGGGCCCTTAACCCAAACTTGCTCAGTTCTATAAATGTGATGAATCTAAGTCACTCTGTAAGTGTAACGGGGTTTGTAAAGTGGCCAATAGAACTCTGAACAATAAGCAGGCCCCTGTCGGGTTCGTCAATTTAGGGGTCCCTGGAAACGTTTCCGTTGTGGTATTTTTCTATTTGTTTGCGCTGTGAGGTTTTGCAGCACGTGTGTTGTCAAACTGATGAAGACGTTTTCTTAGATTGTTGGTGATTTTTCCAATTTGCATGGTTTTTTTGGTGCAGCGAGATGAGTTCTCTCGCCTCTTAATATAAAACAAACGCAAGTAAATTGCCAATTTCGCTAACTTATTTACTGAAGCAGCACTTTAGTTGATTCAAAGTTCCACATCAAAAACATTTCCATTGCTAAATCATCCGTCTTGAATATATTTCTATTTTATGACCACACAGTTTGCAATCAAATCTAAACTCACGTCTCTTGTTTTGTTGGTCTTGTTCTGTTTTATGATCAGCATCACTGCATTTGTTGCTTGTTAGTTTCTGTCTCTGTTGTTACAGAAACACAACTGGACATTACTGAACCTGCCGGTCCACCAATTAAACAAAAAATGGCTTGCCGCAGGGATCCAACCGTTTCTCCACTGAGCATGCTGGAAGAGCGATTTGCAGTTGATTATGCGTCTGTCTGTCTGTTTGTCTGTCTAACTGTCTGTAAAGTCTGTACTTGCCGAAGAGAAACACACACACAGCTTTGAGAGGCGTCTGCTGCCTCAAATGAGGTGGTTGGGGAATTAACTTGTGACGGAAAGCCTGAGCTTGGTCTCTGCTCATAAAAAAAAGAAATGAGAGGGAAAAAATAGAGTTGAACAGCTTTGAGATTGAACAAACAAACACAGGGTTTTTCAGATCTCACCGAGCAGCATGTTACTGCGATACCATGGAATATCCATCACGAAAGATCTAAGCGATAAGCAAAGGGATTTTTTTTATAGATTCTGTACGTCTGTGCGGTCTGATAGGACTTTATTAGGTCTTCATAACTAATGAACAGCCCATTAATTTTCCAACAAACGCAACAGAAACACTGAAACATTGCAACACCATTTTTTTGCTAATCTGAACATATGGACCAAACCGCATACGCCTGCACATATGGCTAATTACAGGGGTAAAGGGGCATGTATAAGCTATAAGCTACAATTGATTCCAAGCTAATTTGTGAAACTCTGGTTTCAACACAGAAAACTTTGTGGAGTTAGCTTTTTCGAATGCCAAATGAACCCATAAGCATCTAATAAAGGGATTTCGAAACGTGCCTCGGAATGATACACACAGTTATCTGGCACAAGGCTCTTTATCCACATGATCTAATTTACTGAACCCTTAATAAAATGTTAATGTTTTATTTACTATTGTTTTTATTCTAACCACCAGCTAAATTCAGCTAGTCTTTCCTTCTCATTTAACTTTCAATAAAATCCATAATTCACTACAACCATCCTTCATTATGAAATCTAATAAGAATAGTGCTGCATCTGGTATTACTTTCAGACGTATCTCATAACGACCCACACGCTGTTTCCCCTAACCGCCTTTCTCTCTGATGCAACTTTATGCCGAGGCTTAATACGCCTCATTATCTGCCCTCTTTTACCTTGAGATTTGTTGATGGCGAGGCAGACCCAGTCCAATTTGCATATATTTGCTCCCACTCCCTTGAAGAGCAGTAATTAGAAAGCGCTTAGATCCATTTCACAAGGCAAGAGCCTGTGAGCTTCACCTGTCATGTGGGCCACAGAGAGCCTCAGCTGCACAATTGAATTAGCATCATCCTGCGTTTTCGCTGTGCTTCAGCTAATAGCAGGGAAATCCGACTTAGCCCGAAAGTAAAAAACCTGTTGATCGTGCTTCTGTGAGATGTTTGACTAAGGACGTGTCACAGTCAGAAATTATTCCGGCGCTGGCAGCGCAGCGTGGGCCAACCCCATGCAGGTAAACTTAATTGTACACCGGTGCCTGGTGCTACCAGCTACCTAGTGATGTTTTCATTACGACGCCAACCTCAATGGCCTCTGCCGATTGTTCAACACCTCTGAAAACACTGCATTATTCACACCTTCCACTGAGCCAAACTGAATTGTTTCCCAGCAGACATAAAGAAAGCAGTCTAGGAGCCTTGATAAGGGGGATTATTTTTTTCTTTCAGGGGTAAAAGGGCTGTGTCTAACACATACTTGATGCACAAATGGTTTGATCATTAAATGGTAGCAACATACTCTTATATCCTTTGAGAATCTCATAAATCATAATTGCTGGTTGTGGTATTAGGAAAAGGGTATCGACCTGATCAATGTTGCCTATAACAACACACAGAATTCTGTGCAGGTCTTGATGCCCAATTCTGATTTTGTGATTTTTTTGATGACCCGCTTACATCATCATATAAAACTGACCCGTATGCGATATCTGCAATACTTGGCAAAACAACCCTATGTAGATGTACTGACCGGAAAAGGAAGTAAAAACTGCAAGACCAGACCATAGCCGCAATTAAGTTATTTATAAATAAGGAATATTGTGTAAAAAACACATAGGATGTACTGGAATAAACTGGTTTTATAAGTATAATGTACAGCATTTCCCTTGGAGATCAAATGACTTTACTTGTTAAGGTGCATGTCGCTATTGAGTGAGACACGGGATGTTACGGCCTTAGCTCACAACTCAAAGCAAAAAAAATCAGCCGAGAGACGACTCGTTTCTCGAAAAACTTAAGTCAAAGCGTAAGTCAAGCTACCATTGTATACCTTTCAACGCATACCTTAGTACGTTATTTTTATTTTATTTGTTTTGAGTCAAAGCACTCTCAAACACAGTAACAGAAAGGTTGCACAAACTTAAACCAGTCTAACCTTCCAATTAGTCTGATCAAAGAGTCCCACAAAGGACAAGTCTTGCGTTTAGGAGTGTTTATTTCTGACAGCAAGTGCGGTACCCTTGTCAGTATGGTAGATCCTGCCTCGAAAAATAATAAGACCAAAAAAATGAAAATCAGTACAAGAGAGACCTGTCCTAGTTTATTTCCTTCCTGACTTGGAAGACATGTAAGAAAAAACACTTCCAAGTCTCCTAATCATCTGATCATCTGGAGTTATGAGGCAGAAATTTGAGTTTATTGGTTGCTACCCTAAGACGCAGAGGTAATTTCATTTAGGGCTGTTGAAAGAAGAAAGCAGGTAAAGGTTTAATGCTGAGGTACGTCCTCTGAGACACTTGAGACCCATTGATTCATGTCCCTAGTTTCTTTCCTCGTCTAGATTAACACATCTCCTGAGGTCGAAGACTCAAGTGGCGTCGGACGCAGATGTCTAAAATCTCCATGGCAATGACCGAGCCGTGCTGATTTAAAGCTTAATGAACCACTGGGGTTCTTTTACAATCTCTCCAACCCGTCGATAATGTTTTTCCATTTCTGCTTAGTTACACTCGGATGGAGTGATTTGTACTGGAACGCATCTCGGATGCATTTTCGTTTCTTTGTTAGGGGTTTTTCAATTTTGCGCTCCATTACAGGAAGTGTATTTCGTTGTCTATCGTGAGGCTCGAATAAAAAAGTAATCTGGCCAACACAGAAGATTAGCAAGCCGACAGTTTGCCCATTGGCGTAAATCAACTGAACTCTGATGTTCATCTGTATTAACTTAATTAAGATTGTAATCAGAAAAGGTGGTAGCCAGCAGGCAGCTGTTGTTTTGACAAGAAAGCATTGTGGGTGTCTATATTTGAATTCTGATTTGCTTTATTCATATTTAGACTCAAGGCTAAATATGATTGGCTGCTTCATATAATTATTTTTTCTGCTCCGATGGTCCTTGCCTCTGTTTAAAGACCTTGCAAAACATTAAAAACCAGCAGATTTTCGTCTATTGTCTATTGTGCTTTACTAAGTTAGTTACTCAATTTACCAGATTCTATTAAATTTAATGAGAGCACTGGTGGACATATCAGGTCCACACATTTTAGGATTTCCGTGCAAGTCGGTTTGTTCTTAATGGTTACCTTTGCATTCCTCTTCTTGCAGGGAGTTTGCACGTTGGAAGGTGAGGAACACCGCAATCGAGCGGCGGGATTTGATCAGCAATCCTGTCCCTCTTATGCCTGAGTTCCAGAGGAGCATGAGGCTTCTCGGACGGCGTCCATCCACGCAGCACTTCATCGACACCATCATTAAGAAGTATGGTACCCACATCCTCATCTCGGCCACGCTCGGGGGTAAGTGCCATGGACTGCTGGACCAGCAGTTGTATCTTAGTGGTGCTAGGAACCCACGATCTTCTAATCAGCGGGCTAACATCTTTACCGCTGAGCTACCATGTCTTAACACACAGATGTTTGAAATAAAACACAAATTATCACATGAACTTAGAAGGACATTTTAGTTACTCATTGATCCACAGTTTTGCCCAATAAGTACAATCAACTCCTCAAGGAACTGTAAAGGAACCATGTTAAACAGTAGAGGTTATCAGTAAGGTTTGCACAGCTACAGGAATCCTGATAAGTGATGAGTTTATTTTTGCTCTGGTAGCTTAGTTGTATCTAATCTTAGTGGTTCAGGGTCTGGAAAACCAATGAAACATGAAAAACTCGAGTGCTCATCTGTACCCAGTTGGATATTTTTCTCCTCAGTTGTTGTGTAGAACTCGCATTACATGCACTTTTGAAATACATTTGGAGGAACGAGATGATTGGATTAGACTTTATTTTGTACACCAACTGGAATCAATAAAGGGGGGGCCACCACAGGGGAACTAGTGGCTTATGGTTAAGGTGTTGAACTACCCACTTGAAAATTGTGGGCTTGATTCCCAGCTCCACCAAGGCAACACTGTTGGACCCCTGAGTAATGCCCTTAACCCCTAATTGCTCAGTTGTATAAAAGAGATAAATGTAAGTTGCTTTGAATAAGGGGGTCTGCCAAATGTCGTGAATGTAATGTAATATATTTATTGCATTAAACGAAAGGGTTTTTGGTGGTTATACCAGCTGATTGGATGTGCGGTAATTATTTTTTCATTTTTGATTTGTCTACAATGATTGTATTTTTTTTTTAAATATTTAAATCAGTATGGTCATGACCAGGCACTTTTTTAAAGATATTTTTGGGGGTATTTTTTGTCTTTATTGATAGAATAGAGGAATGAAAGCTGTCATACTAAACGAATAGAGAGACAAAGCATTAGAGAACAAAAAATCGGAAAAGAATCTGGGGATGTGCATTTATTACAGCTTATTCGGCTGCTAGTCTGTCTAAAAGCCTCTATATTTTACTCCTGTTTATCAGCACTCAACATGTTTGCTTTCACTCAGGCTGCTACTAAAGGGATGGACGTTAATGTGCATGTGAATATGCGTTAAAAGGCTCGCATTGAGGCAACCACGATAATCGCTTTTCGAAATAAAAGCCATCTATTATATAGTGTGTATAGTTTAGGGATATGTTTATTTTACTGTCTATTGAACTATCCAGACTGCAGGGATTGTCACTAAATGTATCAAGCTAAAAGATTTCATTTTTGCCTGAATTATTTATAATAATAATCAGAATAATCAGAAAAAAAATTATAATTGTGCAAATTTTTCTTTAGTTTGCCAAAAGTACAAATTTCTCTTTATATCTCATAAAGAGCTCATAATAATTAACCTAATTTCTCAAAGTTACCGTTGTGAAATGCATGACTGTGATGTTACTACCCTTAAAACATTAGCATATGTAAATTTCTTGCAGAGCCAATCGCTGGGCAAAAAAAATGAAAACAAAATTTTAAGTATCAGCTATAGGGCAGGAAAAAAATGAAAACAAAATTTTAAGTATCAGCTATAGGGGGCCACAAGCCAGCAAATCCTGGGATGGCAAATTAAAAAAATACAGCAGTGCCTGACAGTTTAATCCTGCTTGACTTACAAGTTTAATTCGTTCTGTGACGGAGCCTGAACTCAATTACATACTCGTATGTCAAATCAGTTTTCTATTGAAATGAATTGAAATGCCATTCATTCGTTTCGGGTCCTCAAAAAAACAAAAAAACAAAACAAATTTTTCTTTGTTACTTGTTTTTAAATAAGAAAAATAAACTTAAATAACGAATATTGTATAAAAAACAATACAATAGGACGTACTGGAATAAACCGGTTTTATTAAGTATAATGTACAGCATTTACCCTGGAGATCAGACGACTCCACTTGCTAACACGCATGTCTGATGCGCATTCATGAATTTTTTTTAGTTTTTGAATAATTTAATTTAGTTTTTTATTTATTATCAAAATCTAATATATAGTCAACAATCAAATTTTTTGTCTAAACCATTAATCATGTAAATTAATGACAGAACAATGATACGGTTTTCGATTTTTCGCAAACTTAACGTTACCCAACAGACGTTTGCAGCTGAGTCGATCAAGCTAGATAAAGAATTTATGGTGCAACTGAATTCTTGTTTTATTTTTCTGGTTTGAGGTAGAAAAAGCGCGTTTTCCCTTCATCACTGTGTCACAGAATAAAGACACGTCTATCACGAGACTTCACATCCCAGCGTGTCTTTATGCTAAACACTGACAAGCTCTGTTTTTTTACATGCTACGCCAAAGACTCTCGCCATGTCAAATCCCACCACAACCTCCATCTCCCCCAAGCGGTGACGGAGGAAAAGTTTGTGAGGGTTGGAATGAGTAGAAAAATGAAAGCAGGATCGATTTCATGACTGACCTTTTTCTAACCGACTGCGACAGAAAACTGGCGCTTGCAAAGTCAGTGTCACAACAAACACTGCGGTGTTGATCAAGTAAATATTCTCACTCCACCGCTTTCCTTCTACTGTTCTCTCTATCTCTGTCTCTCTCTTTCTTTTTATCTTTTTCGTTTTCCAATCCAAAGGTCACAGTAACCATTCTCAAAAGCACTCCAAATCACATCTCATACACTTAAAACCACTGAACCCTGATTGGTCATTTTAGTTTGAGGCACTGTGTGCTGATTGGTTGCTTAACGTTTGTGCTACAATCAGATTCTCTACTACACACACACACAATTGACCCTTGTGTAAATCACACACACTTAACAACATCCTATTAACCTGCATTTGTAATCCCGCTCTTGTCTCTGAGTCCCTCAGGGTGGAATGCTAAGTTTCTTTTAATCATAGAGACCTTGTAATGGTGGCCATGTTCTGTAAAAATCCTTTAGGTCAAACAAGAGTCTCAAATTAATAACTTGCCAGTTCATTAAGCTCGAATGTTTGCTCATAGGTCAAGTAGGAATCAAGATTTGATCCTAAGGCAAGGGGGAGATACTGATCGGTTTGGTTTTAGTGCAAGAATTCTCTAAATTGAGCACAGTAATGTTGCTGGTCATAATAACAAACCTCTAAGTTCATAAAGGCCAGAAATCCACTTTATCTATGAGTGTCTTTGGTATAATAATAAAAACAAGGTAGTAATAAAGGATATTAGAAGATTAGGAGTACCTCAAGGTGGAGTATTAGAACCTCTATGATTTTAGTTTTGATATAGGTTTTATATCGATATATTGATATATTGACTAGTTGTGGTTGCTTTTGACATGCTGTCACATGTCATAATCTGCATTAAAGATTGTGTAGTTGGTTAGAAGTTTATGATTTAAGCTCCAGCATTGCCAAGCTGCCACTGTTGGGCCTTCAGGCACAGGCCTTGGCTGACCCTAAGATTTAACTTAAACTTTCTAATCTGTGAAAAGTATTTCTCTGTAGAATAATGTTTATGTAACAAATAAAGGCTTCTTCCTTTTTTTCTTCTTTTTCTTCTTCTTCATCTTCTGGAACAGTAAAATTGTTGCCATTTTTTAAGTTATTTAATTGTTGTATTTCTCTTCACACTTTGCAACTAAAAGTAACGGTGATTGCATCGAATCAAGCAAGGAAGTCATATCGATCGCGATCCTCAGCCATTTTAACCAAATCGGTGCTGCAGCTGGAATGAAATCGAACCCGCGCAGCGTTATAGCCTGCAGTCTGATAGTACACGTCGTCTCAATCTCAGCTTTACACCTGTTTAGGATTTATCACAGTCCTTTGGGCTGGAAAGCAGATACAGCTTATATTGATTTCCTATGCTGTTTTATGGCCAAATGCTGGTGGTGTTTGTGTGTGTGTGTGGATGAAAAAGGGGATGTGGAAGGGCTTCTAAAACTCTGTGATGGTGGATTAATATCGGTGATGTGATGCGCGGTGTTAAACCTGGAGGCAGGGAAAGCAGCCAGAGAAACAGAGCCACAATTACAGCTCATTATAAAAGCATTAGCTGGTCATTAAAGGTCAGTGTAGAGTATTAGCATCAAGTGCTATCTAGCCGTGTGCTTAGCTCATCGTATATCTGCTCCAAGCGTTTGACACGTGTCATAACAACACACAGCGATGCTACCATTCAGCATTGAGAAGATCAGTAACATGGCTGCTCTGGAGCTTAGGAACGTGTTTCATTACATGTTTAGTCATTTCTATAGACTAGATTAACACTTACTAGTGTAGAAAACACGTTTCTTGTTATTATTTTTTAAGATGGACAGCTAAACGGTTCCATATCAAACGAGGAAAAATATTTCATAGTTTTTGTTTTGTATTGTTGAGTTATTGTACAAAATACAGTTGCGCCCCCAAGTGGTGAAATGTACAAGCTTTGGCCATGATTTTGCGAATAAAATGCAGTCCTCGCTACAGCCTTAGAAAAGGTTATTTATAAGTAAATATATCATATAGATGGCATGACTCACAGTAAGAAGGTCCCGGGTTCGATTCCCCTGCAGGGGTCTCTTGTGTGGAGTTTGCAAGTTCTCCCTGTGTTTGCGTAGGTTTACTCCGGGTTCTCCGGTTTCCTCATACAGTCCAAAAACATGTATGTTAGATTGACTGGTGATTCTAAATTGCCCATAGGAGTGAGTGTGAGTGTGTGTAGGCCTCTGTGATGGACTGGCGACCTGTACAGGGTGTCCCCTCCTGCCTTTCACCCTTTCAGAGACGGCTGGGATCCCCGTTACCCCCGAATTAGGGAATAAGCAGATATAGAAGATAAATGAATGAAAGAATTCTGAAATTATTCTTGGGAATCTTCTAGCATACCTGCATGTGTTCTGCAAGCTAAATGCTAGGCTAAATGATCCATGTCTATTCATTATCACATGCTAATGCAAGGTAACATTAATGTAACTAGCAAACAAATTGACTCCAGTTTAGTGTTTTGTAGCTAAGAAATTTACAAAGAAAGCTAAAATAAGTTTTTATTGGTTGTGATTAGGTGATAATGGATTTTTGAGTTATTGTCATCTTTTTTTTTGTAGATATCTTTGTAAGCTTTCTTTCTGTGCTCCATGCAGGTGAGGAGGCTCTCACCATGTACATGGCGAAGACCAAACTGGACCGTAAGATGGTGAACACCACGCAGGGGGTGGAAGCGCTGCACCAGCTTGCCTCATCTTACTTCGTCGACCGAGACGGCACCATGCGCAAACTCCACGAGATCCAGATCTCCAGCAACGCCATTAAGGTGAATACTTCAACAAACACCAAGCACACTGAACTGAAGAACACCATCCTCTCAGCTATCTCCTCAGGTTCTTCTGTACCTCCATACTGATCACTGAATTCAGTTAATATAAAAATAATTGCTATTAAATTGGTGTGACTTTACAAGATTATGCTAGTATAAATATTTATATATTTTTTGTCCAACCAAACGTCACCTAAGAAAATCTAACAATTTTAAAAATTATTTTGAGAATGAAAAATGTTAAAAATGATGTGAGAACTAATACGACAATTAAAATAACTAAACTAAGAGATAGATAGATAGATAGATAGATAGATAGATAGATAGACTCAAATAGATTCATAGATAGATAGATAGATAGATAGATA